>SJYT01058873.1:207173-242250 GCA_006410635.1 Cephalophus harveyi
AAGGCTGTATATTGTCACCCTGCTTATTTAACTTATATGCAGAGTACATCATGAGAAATGCTGGACTGGATGAAGCACAAGCTGGAATCAAGATTGCCGGGAGAAATATCAATAACCTCAGATATGCAGATGACACCACCCTTATGGCAGAAAGTGAAGAAGAACTAAAGATGAAAGTTGTTCTTGATGAAAGTGAAAGAGGAGAGTGAAAAAGTTGGCTTAAAACTCAACATTCAGAAAACTAAGATCATGGCATCTGGTCCCATCACTTCATGGCATATAGATGGGGAAACAGCAGAAACAGTGACAAACTTTATTTTGGGGGGCTCCAAAATCACTGCAGATGGTAACTGCAGCCACGAAATTAAAAGACACTTGCTTCTTGGAAGAAAAGCTATGCTAGACAGCATATTAAAAAGCAGAGACATTACTTTGCAAACAAAGTCCTGTCTAGTCAAAGCTGTGGTTTTCCCAGTAGTCATGTATGGATGTGAGAGCTGGACTATAAAGAAAGCTGAGTGTCGAAGAATTGATGCTTTTGAACTGTGGTGTTGGAAAAGACTCTTGAGAGTCCCTTGGACTGCAAGGAGATCCAACCAGTCAATTCTAAAGGAAATCATCCCTGAATATTCATTGGAAAGACTGATGTTGAAGCTGAAACTCTATTACTTTGGCCACCTGATGTGAAAAACTGACTCACTGGGAAAGACCCTGATGCTGGGAAAGATTGAAGGTGGGAGGAGAAGGGGACAACAGAGGATGAGATGGTTGGATGGCATCACCGACTCAATGTACATGAGTTTGAGTAAACTCCAGGAATTGGTGATGAACAGGGAGGCCTGGCATGCTATAATCCATGGGATCGCAAAGAGTCAGACATGACTGAGCGACTGAACTGAACTGAACTTACCCAGCATTAGGGTCTTTTCCAATGAGTTGGCTCTTTGCATTAGGTGGCCAAAGTACTGGAGCTTCAACTTCAGCATCAGTTCTTCCAATGAATAGTCAGGGTTGATTTCCTTTAGGATGGAGTGGTTGGATCTCCTTGCAGTCCAAGGGACTCCCAAGAGTTTTGTTTAGCACCACAATTCAAAAGCATCAATTCTTCTGCGCTCCGCTTTCTTTATGGTCCAACTCTCACATTCATACATGACTACTGGGAAAACCATCAGTTCAGTTCAGTTCAGTTCAGTCGCTCAGTCGTGTCCGACTCTTTGCGACCCCATGAATCGCAGCACGCAAAGAGATGGGAATACCAGACCACCTAACCTGCCTCTTGAGAAATCTGTATGCCGGTCAGGAAGCAACAGTTAGGACTAGACATGGAACAACAGACTGGTTCCAAATAGGAAAAGGAGTGCGTCAAGGCTGTATATTGTCACCCTGCTTATTTAACTTATATGCAGAGTACATCATGAGAAACGCTGGACTGGAAGAAACACAAGCTGGAATCAAGATTGCTGGGAGAAATATCAATAACCTCAGATTTGCAGATGACACCACCCTTATGGCAGAAAGTGAAGAGGAGCTAAAAGGCCTCTTGATGAAAGGGAAAACCATAGCTTTGACTATACAGTCCTTTGTGTAATCAGTCTAAGTGATGTCTCTGCTTTTTAATATGCTGTCTAGGTTTGTCATAGCTTTTCTTCCAAGGAACAAGCGTCTTTTAATTTCATGGCTGCAGTCACCATCCACAGTGACTTTGGAGCTCAAGAAAATAAAATCTGTAACTGCTTTCACTTTTCCCCCGTCTATTTGCCACAAAGTGAAGTGAGACCTCACCAAGTGAGCAAAACGGCATGACTATATCAGAGACATGTCCCTCACATTACCACAAGATGGCAGCACATGCACACAACACTTGAAGTTCCTTCGTCCAGAAATGAACCCACTCCAGTATTCTTGCCTGGAGAATCCCATGGACAGAGAAGCCTGGTAGGCTATAGTCCACGGGGTTGCAAAGAGTCGGACACGACTGAGCGACTTCACTTTCACTTTCATCCAGAAAAGTGAAAGTGAAAATTTAGTCACTCAGTCCTAAGTCCGATTCTTTGCAACCCCATGGACTGTAGCCCACCAGGTTCCTCCGTCCACGGGATTTTCCAGGCAAGAATACTGGAGTGGGTTGCCATTTCTTTCTCCAGAGGATCTTCCCGACCCAGGGATTGAACCGAGGTCTCCCACATTGTAGGCAGATGCTTTACTGTCTGAGCACCAGGGAAGTCATCCAGAGAACAGTGCAATTAAACTGTCCCCTGTTACTACCCCTGCCGTCCTGGAAAACTCTACACTAAAGCTTTATGATGAACCTTTATGACATCCTCTATTGCATCCTTTTATGACAATGTGTTGCAAACACGAAGAATTTTAGGTAAATACATAGATCCAAGAGATGGCCAGAGGGACTTCCTTAGTGGTCCAGTGGTTAAGAATCTGCTTTCCAATGCAGGGAATGAGGGCTCAAGCTCTGGTCTGGAAACTAAGATCCCACATGCCATGGGGCACCCAAGCCCACATGGCTCATGAGGGTGTCAGTACTGGACAGGACGTCTTTGAGATGTGACTGTGGGAACCCACAACTGGGGAGACAAGATCACTGATGGAGAGCTGGGAGGCCAGTGTGCTGGAAAGGTTAATATTATCTACCAAGATATTGATCTTACCAAGGAATATGACTAGGGAGTGTTAGAGAAAGTGATTCAGGAAGTGAAACTTCAAGGAATAAACTCATCTACCCAGACTTGCCCTGGCAAAGGAAATGACAACCTACTCCAGTATTCTTGCCTGGAAAATTCCATGGGCAGAGGGGTCTGGCAGGGTCCTTGGGGTTGCAAAGAGTCAGACACGACTGAGTATACACACACACACCCAGAATTTGGTAGATAACTGTTACCACAATGATGGTAGGAGAAACAGCTCCTGGTGAGAAGGAGGGAGCATGTTCCAGGAAAGCAACAGTGAGTGGGGGAGGAAACAGCCCCTTCTCCCCACCTTCAGGTCCACAGGGGTAAAAAAAGTTCACAAAACATCCACACCTGAGAGAGCAGAGGGGAAAGGTGATCTAGCATGCCAGCTGCCAGTCATGTGTGGCCATGAGCACTTGAAATGTGACTGGTGTGGCTGAGGAACCGAATCTTTAACTGAATTTAATTCCAATCAGGTTAAAAGCTAAAGTTATATAAAATTTTTTCTGTTAAAAAAATCACAGATCTATTGTTTTGATAGGACTACATTTCGCTTTAACTGTTGAAAATCCAAACAGAAATATGCTCTAAGTGCAAAATACACACCATATTTCAAAGACAGAATTTAAGATAAGTTTAAATATATTAATATTTTAAATGTTTTAAGTTAATATTTTTATACTTTCACATGATAAGTATATTATTAACAGGTTACATAAATATGTTTTTGCATGTTGGATTTGTTTTGTTTGAGAAAATATATCATCAAAATTAGTTTTGTCTGCTTCTTTCCACTTATTTATTTATTTATTTTTTTGTTTATTTGGCTGCACCAGGTTTTAGTTGCAACATATGGGATCTTTGATCTTCACTGTGGCCTGTAGGATCTAGTTCCCTGATCAGGGATCGAACCCAGGCCCCCTGAGTTGGGAGTACAAAGTCTTAACCACTGGACAACCAGGGAAGTCCCTTTACTTATTTTAATGTGACTACTAAAAAACTTAGAATTACATGTATGACTTACTTTACATTTCTATTGGGCAATGCCAGCTTAGGGAAAAATGATGAAAGAAGCTCCTAGAAAAGATATGGGCACTTAGCTGACAACTGACCAAATGTTCCAAATGCATAGTAGAAAGGCCAGAAAGGGTCAGAGAGGCAGAAGCACACTCATGATTGTGGGTGTCTTGGAACTGAGGGATCTCCAGAAAGTCCTGGGCCTCTTGTGTTGCCTGGAGAAAACAGACATATATAAAGAGCTGTCTTGATTGTTTCAAAGCAAGAACCAGTGGTGAAGCCGTGACTGGAGGTAAGAAAGTGAACCAGATCTAGTTGGGAACCCTAACTCACTCTGCCAAAGGAGGCAGGGAAAACAACTCTTTTGAAGGAAACCTATTTTTCAAGGTATGAAAGTAAAAGAGGAGTCGGGGTGACTCGAAGATTTGGCAACTGGAAGGATGGAGTTGCCTTTTATCAAAAAGGGAAGACTGCAAATCAGAGCTGGGGTGGTGGTGATGAACAGCATGGATTCACACCGGGACACGCTCTAAGAGGTTCAAAGATTCTCTTAGACTTCCAAGGGAAGATCCTGAAGAGGCAATTGGTTGTAGGAGTCTGCAGTTCACAGAAGAGTTGAGTCTAGAGATAATCTGAGAGTCTTCAACATCTAGATTGTATTTAAAGCTATGGAACGTGAATTCTGAGACTTCCCTAGTGACGCAGCAGTAAAGAATCCACCTGCCAGTACAGGAGATGCAGGTTCATTCTCTGGGTTGGGAAGATCCCCTGGAGAAGGAAATGCCAACCCACTCCAGTTGGATTTCCAGTTGGGAAATCTCACAGACAGAGGAGCCTGGCGGACTACAGTCAATGGGGCCTCAAAGAGTCAGACATGACTTAGTAATTAAACAATGACAAAAACAACAATGTGAATTCTGAGGTCAAAAAATTCTAGATCATTACAGCTATTTCCCATTAGTTTACTGAATAACTATGAAATAAATAACCCCTAATTCATTTTTTAGTTTATTTTTTTCCCCTGATGTATCTTCCTATTGATATTTAACTCAATCGCATATTACACTGAACACCTGCTGATAGAGGGTACAAGGATCCAGAAGCCAGACTGGTGTTTTTACATTTCATAGCAAAGAGGACCTATTACCATTGACTCATTGAGAGCTTCCTAACCGCTGCTCACCATGCTTACAAGTTGCTCCCACCTCATTGCAAATGTTTCCCTACATGCCTGAAATTTGTTTACAAAAAATTAAATGTTTGGTGACAGTCTTTTGAACTGAACTAGCTATGTCACCTCAACTGACGAAAGTCATTCACTTTGTATTAAGCCAACTGGTGAAGAAGCAGTTCCAGAGCCTTAGAATAGAGCTTTCTGCACAGTAATTAAACAAGAGCATATAGGAGAGGAAGAGAGAGGGAGGAAGGAAGAGAAAAGGAAGAGAAAAAAGCAGGGGAGGGGGAAGAGAAGGAAATTGCATCAGATAAATCTGTCTTTCCTTCTCTGGTTCCTTGGTTAGCTGAAACAAAACAAAAACTCTTAATTTTCACCATTTAACCCTGGTTTGGTTTTGCGCTCTACTTCCTTCTGGAAGCACCCCACCACCACCCGGCATCCCATCCCTCCTCCCCACACAGCTCCCCTCATGGACAGAACTGGGAAGGCATTTTAAAAGTGGCTTCCAAGTTGAAGAGAGAATAAAAAAACCACAGAGGTCAGAGTGCAAGCTCATCATTTCAATTACCAATTTGCTGAGGAAACTGAAGCTTAAAACTGGTGGTGGCAGAATCAGAACCAGAGCCCTTACTCCCTTTTCTGCCTTCTCTTTTAGCTTCTTATTACAGAAAATTAAAAACACATACAAAAGTAGACAGAATAGTATAATGATTCCATACATACCCATCAAATTCCCTGGAGGCTCAGATGGTAAATAATCTGCTGGCAGTGTGGGAGACTTCGGGTTTGATCTCTGGGTCGGGAAGATCCCCTGGAGAAGGGAATGGCCACCCACCCCAGTATTCTTACCTGGAGAATCCCATGGACAGAGGAGCTTCATCCATGGGGTCACAAAGAGTCAGATACGACTGAGCGACTAACACTTTCACTTTCTTTCATCAACATTTTGCCAGTATATTGCTTTATTCATCCCCTCTTCTATTTGTATTGAATTGTCGTAAATAAAATCCAAAATACAATGTCATTTCTCTTGTAACTGCTCTAGCATGCTTCTATAACTGATAAAAATAGTTTAGACAAGAAAAACACATGCCATTAAACATTCAGTAAAGTTAACAACAAGTCCTTTAGTATCATCTAATACCTATCCATATTCATTTCCCTGATTATTAAAGGTGTCTTTGTGTTTAGTCATTGGAGTCAGGATTTGAAAAATTCATACATTGCATTTGGTTGCATGTCTTTTAAGTCCCTGGAAGGATGTGGCAATCTTACTGCTCTCTGTGATTTAACGCCATTGATTTCTTCAGGAGAGTGGATCAATTAGCTTCCAGTACGTTCCTTGCTCTGAGTTTGGCTTTTGGCTTCCTGTGGTGTTGTCTGTGTCCCATGGTGCTCTCCTGTTACTTGTACTCCCTGTACACCAGAAGTCAGGTCTAGAGCCTTACTCAGATTCAGATTCAACTTTTTAGGCCAGAAGAATAGATAGGAGGGATTGTGCGTTTGCTATGGCTTTCCATCAGGGGGATATCATACAGAGCTCCAGGATATTTCTGGTGATGCTAAAGCTGTCTACCAGGTCCAGGCAGTACTGGCCTGATCCCTCCATTATGAAGGGTCCTATCGAGGCCTCTCTGACAGCTCACTGGTGAAGAATCCACCTGCCAGTGTGGATTCCATCACCAGTCCACGAGGATCCCACATGCAGTGGAGCAACGAAGCCTGTGCAACACAACAATTCAACCTGTGCTCTAGAGCGCGGGAAGCTCAACGGATGAAGCTCAGGCACTCTGGGGCCTGTGCTCAGCAACAAGAGGAGCCACTTCAATGGTAAGTCCATGCACCGCAACTAGCGAGTAGCGCACGCAGCAACAAAGACCCAGCACAGCCAAAAAACAAACAAAATAAACCTTCCTATCAACTTTCACGCTGTGGTGCTGGCATCACATGAAGATACACTCATTGCTTCATTAATGCTTGTTGCTGCTGCTGCTGCTGCTAAGTCGCTTCAGTCATGTCCAACTCTGTGCAACCCCGTAGACGGCAGCCCACCAAGGCTCCTCCGTCTCTGGGATTCCCCAGGCAAGAACACTGGAGTGGGTTGCCATTTCCTTCTCCAATGGATGAAAGTGAGAGTGAAAGTGAAGTCGCTCAGTCGTGTCCAACTCTTAGCGACCCCATGGACTGCAGCCTTCCAGGCTCCTCCGTCCATGGGATTTACCAGGCGAGAGTACTGGAGTGGGGTGCCACTGCCTTCTCCAGTTGTTTGTTAGTGTTTAGTCGCTAAGTCATGTCTGATTTTGTGACCTCATGGACTATAGTGGATTGCCATTTCCTCCTCCATCACTAATACTGGAGTGGGTTGCCATTTCCTCCTCCATCATTAATGCTTGCAAGATGGCAATTTTTCTAATTCTATCATTACTTTTGCTTCTATTAGCTGGAATTTTTCTATAAAGGGAAATTTGTCTTTATTAACTAATTGGTTTTCCTGCTACAGGACTTCCCAGGGGGCACAGTGATAAAGAATCCACCTGGCAAGGCAGATGATGCAGGAAATACAGGTCCCACCCCTGGGTCAGGAAGATCCCTTGGAGTAGGAACTGGCAACCACTCCGGTAATCTTGCCTGGAAAATTCCATGGACAGAGGAACCTGGTGAACTATAGTTCATGAGGTCGTAAAGAGTCAGACACGACTGTGCACACACCACCTTTCCTGCTACGTAGTTGATCTTATCAAGGATAAGTGTTTGATTCTGTCCATTTATTTACCAGTTGTCAAAGAACTGAATTTTGCCCTGGTAACTTCTAGTGGTGACAAATGCAGGGCTTTTGTGCTTTCATTTTTTTCTTGTATCATTATAATATGTCTCAGTCTATTGTCTGTTTTGGTGCTAAACTGTTCAGTCTTAGGTGAGTGCACGTCCCTTCAGATTGGCTTGTGTGCTCTTTTACTTCTCTGATACCTTCCTTTTTTTTAGGCATAATAAGATATCCCATGCTCCTGTCCTTCAAGCCCTGCCTTACACCTGTTGAAATCTATTTTCTGCTGGTCCAGTGACAATCCACCGCCTTTCTTGATACTGCCTGTTCCTTAGGGCATATCTAGGCCTTTCCTTTAGCTAACAGTTGTGGTCATGAGAATCTGCTCTTCACTTGGCAAGATGCCTTGGAAATTTTACTCTGTGGGTTTATATAACCCTTTCTTTTTAAGGCCCCTGAAGCTCTTTGCAAGCTCAGATCTCATGCTTTGCTTTTTGTTTTGTTTTTCCTCTTAACATGACTGCTTCATAGCCACATCAGCAAATACAGAGGAAAAGTAGGAGAAAGAAGAACATTCTGGAAGGCCAGTTTGGCCCTTAAAAGAATCCAGTTTTGATTCAAGCACTGCCTTCCTCCTTCCCCTCCAATCACTGCTTCCCTCGGCCAGAGTGGATGGCTCAGCTGAGGCAACTTCTGGAATGGGCATTTGACATCCAACATCCAAAGAACAAATTCCCACTTGCTATTATCCACTTCTGATTCTTCCTCCATCTCTGAGGTCAGAGATAAAGTGGGACAGGGAGCAGTGAGTGGAGCTGCAGAAGCAGGGATGGACTGGAGCTCCGGGTGGGAGCGGAGGCCCAGGGCTCACTGCTGGGTGTGGTTCAGGGATATGGCGCATCAAGGAAGCTGGGGAAGAGCAGGGGAGGTATAGTGGGGCAGAGTGAGACTCAAGGGTGGAGTGAAATTACCTGCTGTTCATATACCAGCTGGAAGTTCTATTGAACAAATGTTTTCTTTTTGTTATTGTTGTTCAGTGCTTTGTTTATTTAGCATGATGGAGTGGTTGCGAAACCATTTTGTTCTGAAATTGCTCAGGACTCAGATTATATCCATTTTCATTTACATATCAAAATATCCACATCTCCAAATGGCACCAGCCCTCACGGTCTCAGTTCAGTATCGCCAGGGGAGCCACGCCGTGCCCACTGAAGGAAGGATGGCAGGCTCAGTTTGAAAAGACGGGCAGGATGCAGAGTTAGGCAGAGGCTGCAGGGCTGTGGCCCATGAGAGGGCAGCAGCCAGGACTGGGATGTTCCAGTGTGACTCACCACAGGGCTGGGTGATGCCACCGACCGTCCAGGAAGTCACTGGCCCCAGACTGATAAGTTATTTCCTCACTCCTTCTCACTGTCACCCAGCTGTGGAAAGAAGCCCAGAGTTTGTCGTGACACTATGGAAGAAGTTGGCTAGTTTACGAGGTCAGAACAGCACCAGCAGGTGTTTACAGCACTCATTAAAATTCAGTGTTAGCTTTGAAGGTCATCTTGTTCAAAAAGGCAGCTGGGGGCTTTCCCTGAATGTCCAGTGCTTAAGAATCCTTCTTCCAATGCAGGAAACACGGGTTTGATGCCTGGTCAGGGAAATAAGATACTATATGCTGTAGGAAAACTAAGCCCACGAGCCAAAACTAAGACCTGATGCAGCCAAATTAAATAACTGTTAAAAAAAAAAAAGGCAGTTGGTGAAGCATCCCATCTCATGAAGGGAAGGGCCCTCACTATACCTGAGGCATCTCAACTTTACACTGTGATGATGGTCAAGGACCCTTAAAATATAGACGAGCTGTGTTTAGTCTGTGTCGCCTCCTCCATCGTAGGAACTCAGTAAAGGTTTGTGGAATAAATGAATGAATGCATAAACAACGTCTTCTTTGCAGAAGCAGGAGCTGAAGACAGTCCTCTGAGTATAACCAGGAAGTGTCTGGACCTTTAAGTTTGTCCTAACCATCTCACCTCCCCTTCATGTTTAAGGAGAATCCAAATGGAAGTGTCTCCCTCACCCACAGGGTTTCTAACTGGCTAGAGGTTAGACACAGGCCCTCAGGGAGTTCAGACAAAGTATCCGTAGGTGAAGAGACTCACTGTCAGTTCCCTGATTCCCCAGGCTGCCTCCCCAGAGCTTTCTTAGTTTCTCACCAAGTGAGAAACACACCCAGTGCTGGGAGGGGAATGAAGGGAGAGCCGCGACCTTCATACACAGGGGCAACATCCCTGCTCTCCTTGAGCAACAAAGACCAGGTACCAAGCAGCCCTTTTAAATGATGCTGAAAAGTCTACTGGAGCAGTGCAGTTATTCCTGAAATGTGAAATTCAGTGGAAATAGGCAGATTACAAGCAATACATACTATGTGAGCATATATATATATACATGCTTCTGTTCAGAGAAAGACCTGAAATAGCCTAACCAGATCAGTGTCGCCTCTCGGGGATTATTACTATTAATAATATAACAATTATTATATTATTATTTACTTTTATTTTGTACATTTTTGCTTATCTATACTCTAAATTTCCTTACAGTAATGAAGTTGCAGAATGGAGTAAAGACAATCTCTTTAACAAGTGGTGCTGGGAAAACTGGTCAACCACTTGTAGAAAAATGAAACTAGATCACTCTCTAACACCACACACAAAAATAAACTCAAAATGGATTAAAGATCTAAATGTAAGACCAGAAACTATAAAACTACTAGAGGAGAACATAGGCAAAACACTTACCGACATAAATCAAAGCAGGATCCTCTATGATCCACC
Organism: Cephalophus harveyi; assembly: GCA_006410635.1. Classification (NCBI taxonomy): domain Eukaryota; kingdom Metazoa; phylum Chordata; class Mammalia; order Artiodactyla; family Bovidae; genus Cephalophus; species Cephalophus harveyi. Next base: position 217,632 of record SJYT01058873.1, read on the forward strand.
TCCCAGAATACAGGAAATAAAAGCAAAAATAAACAAATGGGATCTAATTAAAATTAAAAGCTTCTGCACAACAAAGGAAACTATAAGCAAAGTAAAAAGACAGCCTTCTGAATGGGAGAAAACAATAGCAAATGAAGCAACTGACAAACAACTAATCTCTAAAATATACAAGCAACTTATGCAGCTCAACTCCAGAAAAATAAATGACCCAATCAAAAAATGGGCCAAAGAACTAAACAGACATTTTTCCAAAGAAGACATACGGATGGCTAACAAACACATGAAAAGATGCTCAACATCACTCATTATCAGGGAAATGCAAATCAAGACCACAATGAGGTACCATTTCACACCAGTCAGAATGGCTGCGATCCAAAAGTCTACAAGCAATAAATGCTGGAGAGGGTGTGGAGAAAAGGGAACCCTCTTACACTGCTGGTGGGAATGCAAACTAGTACAGCCACTATGGAGAACTGTGTGGAGATTCCTTAAAAAACTGCAAATAGATCTGCCTTATGACCCAGCAATCCCACTGCTGGGCATACACACCGAGGAAACCAGAATCGAAAGAGACACATGTACCCCAATGTTCATCGCAGCACTGTTTATAATAGCCAGAACATGGAAACAACCTAGATGTCCATCAGCCGATGAATGGATAAGAAAGCTGTGGTACATATACACAATGGAGTATTACTCAGCCATTAAAAAGAATTCATTTGAATCAGTTCTAATGAGATGGATGAAATTGGAACCTATTATACAGAGTGAAGTAAGCCAGAAAGAAAAACACCAATACAGTATACTGACACATATATATGGAATATAGAAAGATGGCAGTGATGACCCTGTATGTGAGACAGCAAAAGAGACACAAATGTATAGAAAGGACTTTTGGACTCTATGGGAGAGGAAGAGGGTGGGATGATTTGGGAGAATGGCATTGAAACATGTAAACTAACATGTAAGAACAAAGCACAAGCCTATGTTCGATACAGGATACAGGATGCTTGGAGCTGGTGCACAGGGATGAGCCAGAGAGACGATGTGGGATGGGAGGTGGGAGGGGGATTCGGGATTGGGAGCTAATATACACCCATGGTGGATTCATGTCAATGTATGGCAAAACCAATACGGTATTGTAAAGTAAAATAAAGTAAAAATAAAATTAAAAAAATAAAATAAAATAAAAATTCATTTATTTTTTAATTGAAGGATAATTCCTTTACAGAATGTTGTTGTTTTCCGTCATTTTGAGGATAAGAAACAAAATGAGATTGTATCTCATAATGTACCATTCATTCAACACTAAGAGGTAGTTTTCTGAGAAGCCTGGAAAAGAGCCCTCACTCCCTCGCTCAGCCTTGCCAAGCTCTCTGGGGCCCACTCCAGGCGTTCAGGAGCATGTGGGCCCTGACTCCACCCCTCTGACCGGGAACAGACATGACGTGTTATATTTCGGTCATTTTAATTTATTTGCCCATGTATCACTTGGGGCCTAATGAGTGCTAGGCTCTGAACCAAGTGTTAGGGTTAAATTCTGCCCTGGTGAAGAGAAGGGTGTTAGGTACTAAACTGTGGCCCCCAAAACTGTATGTTGAAGCCCTAGCCTTCAATGTGATAGTATTTGGAGATGGGACCTTCGGGGAGTAATTAAGCCTGGATGAGGTCATGAGGGTGAGATGCCCACCATGGGGTTGGTGTCCTTATAAGAAAAGCAGCTCATTCTGTCTCCAAGATCACACACCCAGAAAAGGCTGAGGACCCAGAGAGAAGGTGGCCATCTGCAAGCCAGGAAGAGAGTCTTCACCAGGAACTGACCATGCTGGCACTCTGATCTTGCATTTCCAGCCTCCAGAACTGTGCAAAATCAATTTCTATTATTTATGCTGCCTCTGTGAAAAATTCTGAAAAAGATGGGAATACCAGACCACCTAATCTGCCTCTTGAGAAATCTGCATGCAGCTCAGGAAGCAACAGTTAGAACTGGACATGGAACAACAGACTGGTTCCAAATAGGAAAAGGAGTCCATCAAGGCTGTATATTGTCACCCTGCTTATTTAACTTATATGCAGAGTACATCATGAGAAATGCTGGACTGGAAGAAACACAAGCTGGAATCAAGATTGCCGGGAGAAATATCAATAACCTCAGATATGCAGATGACACCACCCTTATGGCAGAAAGTGAAGAGGAGCTAAAAAGCCTCTTGATGAAAGTGAAAGAGGAGNGGGATTGGGGGCAGGAGGAGAAGGGGACGACCGAGGATGAGATGGCTGGATGGCATCACGGATTCGATGGACGTGAGTCTGAGTGAACTCCGGGAGATGGTAATGAACAGGGAGGCCTGGCGTGCTGTGATTCATGGGGTCGCAAAGAGTTGGACACGACTGAGCGACTGAACTGAACTGAACTGATGCCGCCTCTGTGTGAGGTGTTTTGTCATGGCAGCCTGAACAGACTAAGACAAAGGGCACATAAAGGAGAAGTACAAAGCAATGTCTTAAGTGCTATAGGTGGGGTGATGGCCAGAAAGTTCTAGCCTGCTCTTCTGCTAGCTACTCAGTGCCCTGGAGCAGAGACGTAGCTGGCCTGGAAGATCAGGCCACATAGTACAGAGAAATCTGCCCAGAAGTTGGGTGGGTTTACAGATGGAAGGGGAGGGAACTTTGTGTTCAGGATCCCAGGCCAACCCAACATACATGCACGCTGCTGAACTGTGGGCCATACTCAGTCTGGGTTTCCTGCCACAGAGGGAAGAAAGGAGAGGAAGTCAAGAAACTTGTCCTTCCCTGGTATGGGGCCAACGCTAGGCAAAGTGTTATTTGTTTCTCTTCTCTTTGGCATCATCTCAACCCTCCTCTCGGAGAAGGCAATGGCACCCCACTCCGGTACTCTTGCCTGGAAAATCCCCTGGACGGAGGAGCCTGGTAGGCTGCAGTCCATGGGGTCGCCAAGAGTCGGGCACAACTGAGCGACTTCACTTTCACTTTTCACTTTCATGCATTGGAGAAGGAAATGGCAACCCACTCCAGTGTTCTTGCCTGGAGAATCCCAGGGACAGGGGAGCCTGGTGGGCTGCCATCTATGGGGTTGCACAGATTTGGACACGACTGAAGCGACTTAGCAGCAGCAACCTTCCTCTAAATCCTGTATCTATTTCCTTGGCCTCTTGTCCCCAGAGCATTGTGCTCTATAGGGGGCAGGATAAGACCCATGCATCCTGTATTCCAAAATTATCTGTTTGTACTCCTAGCCAATCAGAACATCCACTCCCTCAACACTTGAATCAGAAATTAATCCACACTGAGATGTAAGTCACTGATTGTATTAAAATGTTACTAGAGCATTTCCCAGAATGCGTGCGTAGACAAGAAATTTTTAAGTTACACATATTCCTTTATTACTAATTCTCCAGAGCTTCTAATATGCTCTTGGTCAGAATTTCTGACCTAACATGTCCCTAACCTTTTACCAAGAGAATGCTTTTTTTATGTAACATCTCTTAAATCTTCCCTTTGGCTCCAGAATTCCATAGTAGGCACTATCGAAACTTTGTCCTGAAGATTTTGCATTTAAAAAATAGGCCTATGACACTAATTAACTGGTGTTGAAATTTCTGACTGTGTAACAATGAGTTAAAGAACTTTCCTGGGTTGTGTGTGTATGTAAGCAGGCAGATTTATGTGATGATGACTCTGAATTCTCCACCTGACATCTTGCTCAGGCCCAGACCAATATATCCCGCCGCTCATGGGACTTTCCTGTTGGGTGTTGCCCAAACACTTCAGACCAGACAGTCCCAAAGGGAAAATCAGTATATGTCCTCATGTCAGCACATGGCAGGATTATTCACCCAGTTACTCAAGACAGAAACCTAGGAGTCATGATGGACACCTCCTTTTCCATCACACCATGCAGTCAAGGCCTGCACACAGCAACTGAGGCCTGCAGCTTCCTCTGCTCACTATCTTCCAGATCTGAAGCTCCCCTCTACCCTCGTCATTCCTGCTAATGCTGGTGTTGAGAACTTCATTACTTTTCTCTTGATTGACAGCAGTCTGTCCTCTGGACAATTGGAGTAATAATGGTACCTGCCTTACTGGGTGGCTATGAAGAATATAACACTTAATAAACATAAAACAATAACAGGGCAGGCTTGTGCAGCACCCAGGAGCTCAGCCTGTCCTCAGCAGTCAGTGTAGCCCAGGTTGTCTAATGAAGCCCCTGCTTTCACCAAGTCCCCTCTGCACCTGCCTCAATCCCGTGTATGTGCAATGATGGAACCACTAATATTCCACAGTCCTCCCTGCTTATCAGGGGGCTTGTTCAGCAACCCTCCCAACTCTGCCTCAAGGGAAGGAAATGGGATTCCAAGAACTCTGGAATCTCACCTACTCAGTCCTCCTCTCTTTATTTTCCCACATGTGGCTGGCTTGGAAGTGCTTCCTCTAACTTTTCTTTCTTGTCGGGATGGGATGTCCCCTGCTGCTTCTTTTCTAGTGTCCCTGACTTGCCCCCTTGCCTAAGGCCATGAGGCAGAACAGTTGTCAGGGAATATCATTAATGAAGCAGAGAAAAATATCTGGAATTACAATTCCAAACTGCTGTCTAATATCAAATTTATATGCTTGAATTTTCTGTCACATGTGAACACTGTTTTTAAAAAAAAAAAAAAAAAAGCCAAAGAAAAAAGAAAATCCAGGTAAACAAGCTTCTGAATTCATTGTGATGTTGTAATCATCTATAGAAAATTCTGTATTTTAAGCCTGCTTTATTTGATGCTAGGGAATTAATGCATGCTTACTTCTTTTTGATCCAGTTGTCTTTTGTGTATGTGAACCTGGGTTGCCTTAAATCCGTCAAACAAACAAAAACAGTTTTCATGGCATTGGGCATCTCTGATATCTGACCAGACTGCTACTATCAGTCATTACCACAGTATGTGCTGAGCAGGGACTGGCCCACATCCAACATTGGTCCTCAGCTTGGCATGGGATCTGATATGGCACAGAACTGGAAAGGTGTGCGTGGAACACGAGAAATGCAACCAGCTTTTTTCTGCCCTACAAAAGACAATGGTACTTGCTAGGCTGCACAGAACCTTCTTTTCCTGGAATTGGCTTCCAGGAAGACAGACAGTGGCCTCCAGCTGGTTCAGTAGGAGACAAAGACAGCTGCTTTGGACAGTGCTGAGCAGCCACTCTCTCTAGCAGCAAAGACAACAGAGACCACCTGGGCTCAGAGAAGCAGGTTTGACTAAGTGACATTTGGTCAGCAGCCATGATGTCGGACATTAATTCAATAAATAAGAGAAAGTAAAGCATTAACAGACAAGAGAGAGACAAAGACAGATGTTTTCCTCCATACCTCTAGAATTACTGGTGGACTGAAAAAGAATGCATTGCCAGGTAGAAGGAGGCAGTCCCCAATTTTTATCCTTGAATAAGTATATTCCAAATTTTTGGAAAAGGGCAGAAAGAAAGCTGGTCTGAGTCATTCAGAGCCCCTATGAACAGTTACTGAGGCCATGGGGAACCCCTCTCTCAAAATGTAGGACTTAGACTTTTCCTCAGAGGCTCACTCATAACCCACTTTTCCCAGGATAAATTGTTGGCTACTGCTACTACTAAGCCATTTAAAAGATAGCAGTACACTCAGAATGTTTTAAATAATGATCAGAAGTGTCAGAGTCCCTCAGTTCAGTCACTTCAGTCGCTCAGTCATGTCCGACTCTTTGAGACCCCACGAATCGCAGCACGCCAGGCCTCCCTGTCCATCACCAACTCCCAGAGTTCACTCAGACTCACATCTATCGAGTCAGTGATGCCATCCAGACATCTCATCCTCTGTCGTCCCCTTCTCCTCCTGCCCCCAGTCCCTCCAAGCATCAGGGTCTTTTCCAGTAAGTCAACTCTTCACATGAGGTGGCCAAAGTACTGGAATTTCAGCTTCAGTGTCAGTCCTTCCAATGAACACCCAGGACTGATCTCCTTCAGGATGGACTGATTGGATCTCCTTGCAGTCCAAGGGACTCTCAAGAGTCTTCTCCAACACCACAGCTCAAAAGCATCAGTTCTTCAGCACTCAGCTTTCTTCACAGACCAACTCTCACATCCATACATGACCACTGGAAAAACCATAGCCTTGACTAGACGGACCTTAGTCGGCAAAGTAATGTCTCTGCTTTTCAATATGCTATCTAGGTTGGTCATAACTTTCCTGCCAAGGAGTAAGCGTCTTTTAATTTCATGGCTGCAGTCACCATCTGCAGTGATTTGGAGCCCCCCAAATAAAGTCTGACACTGTTTCCACTGTTTCCCCATCTATTTGCCATGAGTGATGGGACCAGATGCCATGATCTTCGTTTTCTGAATGTTGAGCTTTAAGCCAACTTTTTCACTCTCCACTTTCATTTTCAAGAGGCTTGTTAGTTCCTCTTCACTTTCTGCCATAGGATGGTGTCATCTGCATATCTGAGGTTATTGATATTTCTCCCGGCAATCTTAATTCCAGCTTGTGCTTCTTCCAGCCCTTCATTTCTCATGATGTACTCTGAGAGGATGAGATGTCTGGATGGCATCACGGACTCGATGGACGTGAGTCTGAGTGAACTCTGGGAGTTGGTGATGGACAGGGAGGCCTGGCGTGCTGCGATTCATGGGGTCACAAAGAGTCAGACACGACTGAGCAACTGAACTGACTGAATGAATATATACAGAATCTAGAAAAATGGTACCAAAGAATTTATTTACAGGGCAGCTATGGAGAAATAGACATATGGACATGGGGAGGGGGGAGGAGAGGGTGAGATGTATGAAAGAGTAACATGGAAAGTTACATTACCATATGCAAAATAGATAGCCAACAGGAATTTGCTGTATGTCTCAGGAAACTCATACAGGGGCTCTGTATCAACCTAGAGGGGTGAGATGGAGAGGGAGATGGGAGGGAGCTTCAAAAGGGAGGGGATATACTTATACCTATGGCTGATCCATGTTGAGGTTTGACAGAAAACAACAAAATTCGGTTAAGCAATTATCCTTCAGTTAAAAAATAAATAATTCTTAAAAGAAATGAAAAAAAAAGGAGGAGAAAGGGACAACAGAGGATGAGATGGCTGGATGGCATCACCAACTTGATGGACACGAGTTTGAGTGAACTCCGGGAGGGAGTTGGTGATGGACAGGGAGGCCTGGGGTGCTGTGATTCATGGGATCGAGTTGGACACGACTGAGCGACTGAACTGACTGAATCACCACTGAAGTAAAGATAAAGAACCAGAGGACTTCCCTAGTGGTCCAGTGGCTAAGGCTCTGCATTCCCAAAGCAGGGGGCCTAGGTGGAATCCCTAGTCAGGGAACTAGATCCCATATGCTGCAACTAAGAGTTTGCATGCTGCCACCTAAGACGTACATGCAGCAGTGAAGACTGAAGATGCCAAGTGCCACAAATAAAACCCAGTAAGCACACAAAAAAAATATTGTCATAAAAAAAATTTTTTTAAGATAGAGAACCACTACATCACTGTGAAGATCTGCCATTATTCCTTTTGTTGTTGTTTAGTCACAAAGGTATGTCTGACTCTTATGACTCCATGGACTCTAGCCAGTCTCCTCTGTCCATGGGATTTCCCAGACAAAAATACTGGAATGGGTTACCATATCCTTTTCCAGGGAATCTTCCCAACCCAGGGATTGAACCCACGTCTCCTGCACTGGCACGTTGATTCTTTACCACTGACCCAACTGCAAAGCCCTCTATTATCCCTACTACCTGACAACCACTGATCTGCTTTCCATCTTTCTAATTTTATTATTTCAAGAATGTACCATGTGTTAGTTGCTCAGACATGTCCAACTCTTTGTGACTCCATGGACTGCAGGCTCCTCTGTCCATAGGATTTCCTAGGCAAGAATACTGGAGTGGGTTGCTACTTCCTTCTCCAGGGCATCTACCTAACTCAGGAATAGAACCTAGGTCTCCCACATTGCAGGCAGATTCTTTATTGTCTGAGCCACCAGGGAAGCCCAGATGGAATCATACAGTATATAACCTCTTGATACTGCTTTTTTCACTCAGCAGAATGCCCCCAGGATCCATCCTACTGTTTGGGCCAATAGTTGGTTCCTTTTTATTACTTAATAGTTTTCCATGGTATAAATGTATCACAGATTGTCCAACAATTTACCTATTAAGGAGCGTTTTGTTTCCAGTTTGGGGCTATTACAAACAAAGCTGCTGGAAACAATTGTGTATAGGTTTCTGTGTGGACAAAAGTTTACATTTCTCTAGGTTAAAACCTCAGGAGTGCATACCTGGGTCATATGTTAAGAATATATTTCATTTTAAAAACACTGCCTATTTTCTAAAGGAGATGTACCATTTAATGTAAAACTAACTTTGCATTAATTTTCCCACAAGTATGAGAAATCTACTTTCTCCATGTCCCCACCAGCACTTGGTATTGCACAGTTTTGTTTTGTGGCCATTCTAATAGATTGTAGCTATTCTAATAGATTTGTATTGTAGCTATTCTGATTTGTAATGAGAGTGTAGTGATATCTCATGTTACTCTGCATTTCCTTAATGGATAGTGATATTGAATATCTTTTCAAGTATTTAATGCCTATATATACTCTTCAGTGTAAATGCCTCTTCATGTCTTTTGACTGTTTTCTAATTGAATTTTATTTACTATTGAGTTTTGAGAGTCCTTTGCCAGATATATGGTTTGCAAATATCTTCTCCCAGTCTGTAGTCTCTCTTTTGATTCTCTTAACAGGGCCTTTGCAGAGCAATAGTTATTAATTTTGATAAAATCCTGCTTAGCAATTTAAAAGACCTAAAGATTTTCTGAGAACTAAGTTGTTGTTTTTTTTAAGCCCCTAAGACCGAAGATTCTTTCCAATGTTATCTTTCAAAAGATCTAGAATTTTGCATTTCAACCCATGATCCATCTTGAGTTACTTTTTGCATAAGATATGAAATTTCAGTTCAGTTCAGTCGCTCAGTAGTGTCCCACTCTTTGCGACCCCATGAACTGCAGGACGCCAGGCTTCCTCGTCCGTCACCAACTCCTGGAGTTTACCCGGGAGTAAACTCATGTCCATTGAGTCAGTGATGCCATCCAACCATCTTATCCTCTGTTGTCCCCTTCTCCTCCTGCCCTCAATCTTTCCCAGAACAGGGGCTTTTCAAATGAGTCAGCTCTTTGCATCAGGAGGCCAAAATATTGGAGTTTCAGCTTCAACATCAGTCCTTTCAATGAACACCCAGGACTGACCTCCTTGAGGATGGACTGGTTGGATCTCCTTACAGTCCAAGGGGTTCTCAAGAGTCTTCCCCAACACCACAGTTCAAAAGCATCAATTCTTCAGTGCTCAGCTTTCTTGATAGTCCAACTCTCACATCCATACATAACTACTGGAAAAACCATAGCCTTGACTAGATGGACCTTTGTTGGCAAAGTAATGTCCCTGCTTTTTAATATGCTATCTAGGTTGGTCATAACTTTTCTTCCAAGGAGTAAGCATCTTTTAATTTCATGGCTGCAATCACCATCTGCAGTGATTTTGGAGCCCCCAAAAATAAAATAAAATCAGCCACTGTTTCCACTGTTTCCCCATCTATTTGCCATGAAGTGATGGGACCAGATGCCATGATCTTTGTTTTCTGAATGTTGAGCTTTAAGCCAACTTTTTCACTCTCCTCTTTCACTTTCATCAAGAGGCTCTTGAGTTCTTCTTCACTTTCTGCCATAAGAGCGGTGTCATCTGCATATCTGAGGTTATTGATATTTCTCCCGGCAATTTTGATCCCAGCTTGTGCTTCATCCAGCCCAGCGTTTCTCATGATGTACTCTGCATAGCAGTTAAATAAGCAGGGTGACAATATACAGCCTTGACGTACTCCTTTTCCTATTTGGAACCAGTCTGTTGTTCCATGTCCAGTTCTAACTGTTGCTTTCTAACCTGCATATAGTTTTCTCAAGAGGCAGGTCAGGTGGACTGGTATTCCCATCTCTTTCAGAATTTTCCAGTTTATTGTGATCCACACAGTCAAAGGCTTTGGCATAATCAATAAAGCAGAAATAGATGTTTTTCTGGAACTCTCTTGCTTTTTCAATGATCCAGCGGATGTTGGCAATTTAGGTGAAGGTTTTGCTTTCTTTTTTTTTTTTTTTTGCAATTGTTCCTGCATCATTTTTTGAAAAGACATTTCTCCTTTGATTTGCTTTTATGCCCAGGTCAAAAACCAGTCAGCTGTATGTACTTCTGCAGATTCTCTACTGTTTCACTGATGTATGTGTCTACCCTTTCACAGTACCATACAGAATCGATTCTTGAAACTACATTAAGTTTTGAACTCAGGCAGTGATTTCTCTCACTTCATTCTTTTTTAAAACTCTTCTTAGATACTCTAGGTCCTTTGCCTTTCCATATAAATTTTAGTATAATGTGCGTATCTACAAAATGTTTTGCTGAAAGAGTACAATATGAATTGCATTAAAAGTTCCATGTGTTTCTGAGGTCATGCTCATTTTTTTTATCAGTCTACTTTCTGTTTAGATTGGGTAATTTTTATCTCTGATTCTATCCTCTGTCCTATTCTGCTGTTGAGCCCATTCACTTTTTAAATTTGCTCATGCTAAAACTTTTGTTTGGTTCATTGTATCTTCTGTTTCTTTGCTGAGACCATTTTTCCATTTGCTTCAATTTGTTTCCATTTGTTCCATGTTTCTAATTGCTTGCTAAAGCATCTGCTGACAACTGCTTTAAAATCCTTGCCAGATAATTATGTGTCATCTGTATTGTCTTTTCTCACATGGTTTGAGATCTTCCTGGTTCTTGGTATGACAAGTGGTTATTGATTGAAACCTGGACGTTTTTGGTATTATAAGACTCTTACTAAATTTTACTTAAATCTTGTTTTTTAACAGGTCCCCTTTGCCACAGCATTGCCTCATTACTGCCAGGTAGAAGGTTCCTGTTGACACCTGAGGACAGGAAGGGCTGGGAGTTCAAGCTTTACACTACACCTCCTCTGACACCACAGGTGAGAAGCATGTTCCTGAGGATGAAGTCTAGGCTCCTTGTGCAGTCTCCACTGACACTGTTGTACAGGCCGTCTCTTTGCAACTGTGCAGTGGTAAAAACCCTGATTCTCCTTTGAGTACCATGTTTCCATCCCAGAAAGCAAGGAGGTTGGAGTCCAGGTTCCTCACTAGACCTTCTCTGATACCATCCTGGCAGAGGGCTGAAGTACTAAGTTAAAGCCTCCTGGGGTGGAATCTAGGCCATCCCTTTGGCCTTAACTGGTGAGGTGAGGGTGAGAATATGATTGCAGTCTTTCATATTTGATTAGAATAGAGAAGTTACTGTCTAAAGGATTTCTGACTTGTTAAGCTGCCCTTTTCCTGGTCCTTTGGGTGAAGAGATCAGGCTTTTACTGGGTTTTGGTGTTTTTTTTTTTTTTAATTTCATTTTTGCCTACATCTTCTGGTGTTTCCTGGTAGCCAACTTCACCAAAATTGTCTGATATAGATAAGGAAAATAAGAAAACCCAGAAAACTCACGTTTTTCCTTGAGTCCTGAAGTCCATTGCTAAATCTGTCTTCTCTCCATCTTTGTCTTCTTATGCTTGTTTTGCATATAATTGTTCATATGTCAGAGGTTTTAGTTGTATTGGGAAGTATGTATAGTCCATGTTTCCTAAGAAGTTTAATTTTTCATTACATACATTTTAGTCAAAAAATGAAAAAAGATCCAAAATCCTGTTAAAAAATAAAACATACTATGTGCTTAGAAAGAAATACCAAATTAGGGAAGTTTCTTTTGCTTACTTCTATTTTCCATATTTAAAATAATGTACATGTGTCACTTTGAAAATGATAGTCATTTTCCTAAGTTGATTTCTACTGCTCTCTTTATGACACATCCCAGGCTATGTTCACTTTTCCAAGAGGAGTATGGATTCCATCCAACTAACATCAAATAGCATTTGAATCTTCATTTGGGGTGTTTTTTAAAACTTCCAATAAGTTGATACTTTACAGATTCATGTCCTGGCCACTACTTTCCAGGAATGGATCCTCTGCACTCTTTCTGTGCAAGAGGCAGAGAAAAGTTGGTTCCCTGGGCAAAAGTGTAGGGCCTCTGTGATTGCTCTGTTGTTCAGTCACAAAGTCGTGTCCCAACTCTCTGTGACCCCATGGACTGCAGCATGCCAGGCTTCTCTGTCCTCCACTATCTCCTGGAGTTTTCTCAAATTCAAGTCAATGAGTTGGTGATTTTACCTAATCATTTCAACTTCTGCTGCCCCATTCTCCTTTTGTCTTCAATCTTTTCCAGTACCAGGGTCTTTTCCAGTGAACCGGCTCTTACCATCAAGTGACATGAATCTGTCAAGTATCAGCTTCAGTCCTTCCAATTAATATTTAGGGTTATATCCTTTAAAATTGACTGGTTTGATCTCTTCATAGTCCCATAGACTCTCTTAAGAGTCTTCTCCAGCAGCAGAATTTTAAGGCATCAGTTCTCCAGCACTGTCTTCTTTATGGCCCAACTCTCACATATGTACATGACTACTGGAAAAACGTTAGTTTGGACTACATAGACCTTGGTCAGCAAAAAATATTGTCTCTGCTTAACATGCTGTGATTTGGACCATACAATGTTGGACATAACACTGAAGGAGGTGAGATGCGAGCAGGTTTGGTAAAAGGAAGGAAAAATCTTTGCTGAGGTGTGTTAAACGTGAGATGCCCATTGTATCTCCAAGTTGGAGATGCAAACTGACAACTGGATATGTGAGGCTGGGGCTTAGAGAGGTCTGGGCTACAGAAAAATACATTTGAAATCATGGGATAACGTGGAACTTTTACTAAGGTTTAGTTTCTTTCCCATGAAATTATATAATTTGGTTCTGCAAGTAAGTTTCAGTTTTCATCCCATATGTGTTTGTTTTCTGAGGAAAAAAGGCAGAGGTATGTTTGGATCAGTTTAGTAGAGGACTAGACAAATTATTTCCATTCATTGCCAAGTCATCTCCAACTCTTTTGCAACCCCATGGACTGTTGATGGGACCTCTCAGACAAGAATACTGGAGTCGGTTGCCATTTCCTTCTCTAGATCTTCTCAACCCAAGGGTCAAACCTGCATCTCCTGCACTGCTAGGCAGATTCCCTACCACTGAGCCACCAGTGGTTTATTATTCCTATACTAACATTACTTCATTATTTAAAAACTCATTTCACCATGTCATTTTCCTTAAAAATCATCAATGAACTTTTATCTCCTACAAGGATGCAAGGCCTCTGACATCCCTAAATCCTTTTCCATTGTTGGGATGGCTCCATGATCCTCTCTGAACATACTACTACTTTGGCCTCTGAGTTTACGAAGGCTGTGCCCCAAACTGACCACCACCCCATTCTGCAAGGGTTTGAGAGTCTCGTGAACTTTGTTCCAATCCATGAGCTCTCCTCCAATACAAACTTGTGGATCTTAATCATATGCTTACTTTTAAAACATTTCAAGTCCATTTCTCAACATATACCCACTAAGAGATTATTTTGATAGATTTCCACTCATGAACACCAAATACTACATTATTTCTAGTATGTATACTTTCTTTCTACCCAAAAAGTACATGACCCAAACCTAAAACAGAGTAAATCACTTGTATTAAAATCTAAATGAATAGAACTCCACTGTCAACCTAGAGTACCAAGCCAGTGATAATGTATATGGGTGTGCACAGGGTGGGGGGAGGAATGCAGTCAGGGTGTGGAGAGTCAAGGAACAAAGGATAATGATGGTCCCTCAAGACTCATGAGCACTGGCCCCACAGGTCATGCAAGTCCCACCCAAGGCAGTACCTGATTCAGCCACCCACTGCAGGATATAGGTTTACTGCCCTAGAAAAGGACAGGCCTGGGAGAAAACTACCTTATCTGCCACTCATTCCCATGACTGTCCTCATTCAGCACAGAGGAGAACATTAGTTATGGCAGCCCATAAACTAAGTGACCCCAAGAAACTGGGGGTGGAGAACTCCATGTTTAAATATGCCAACATACATACACATGCATGCACACACACTCCAGACAACATGGTTGCACACCATACAAAAACATATGTATACTGTGAAACAATCTGAGTTAGGAAACTAGGATTGTAGTCTCCACCATTTATTCATCTAGTTCATATCTAAGTATAGAACACTATGTATGCTAGAAATGCAAAGAAGTCCTTGCCCTTAAGGGGCTTACAATCTTATAAGGGAAATAAAACAGGCACATAAAAAGTCGGACTACAAGAAAGCATATGCTAACAAATGCCACAAAAATTCAGAGGGCAGCATTGTCCAAGAACATGGGACTAGGAGTGATAAAGCCCAGTTGTAGTCCCAATCCAGTAAATCAGTTAACTTGTCTGGGTTTACTACCCCAGCTGCAAAATTGTGAGATTTAGAAGCTGTCTGTACTTGTTTGCATCATGATTCTGATCAAAAGCAGAGGAATGGTTTCTGAGGAGGTGGCACCTGAGCTGAATTCAGAAGGAAGTCAAGGAAAGCGGTGCTGAGGTAGGCCTAAGTATGGGCTTCGGAGGGGAGAAGAAAGACAAATGTCACAAGGAGCAACGGGAGAGAGGTAAACAGGTGGCGGTGGCAGCCCTCAGGCACCACAGACACAGGAATGAACTGTGTTCTTCATATTTACATTCAGTTACAGTACATAATTCCAGATAATGGAAAAAAATCAAAAAACAATGGCAGCATTTTATGAAACATTTCACTCGATTTCCAAAAAATATAATTTAACATTATACTTCATTTAAAATTGACATTAATAAACTATTCCAACTGCCAAAATGTAAACCAACTCACTCCCAAAATGTAAACCAACTCAAAGTTTACATTCTTAGTAAACTAAATCTCTTTTAACTCAAATGTACATTTGATACAAATTATATTATCCTCAAAACTCCAACACTTCTATTATGTCCCTATGCATTATGGAAATAAAAATTTGTAAAACAATGTCCCTACCCTTGAACAGCCTGCAGCGTGGTGAGGCAAACATTAACTGTGTCTACCAAGAATGTACCATGATGCATGACATGATCAAGGAATGAACATTCAGCCATGGAGTAAAAAAAGGTGGATTTATCCCTTCCTAAGTTTTGGCAAGGGTGCAACAGAGAGGTCGATGAAGGGCTAAAGGAGAAATGAGTGTGAACAGGGAGAAAGTATTAGGAGCAGAAAAGGCTTCCAGGCAAGGCACATGGCTAGACAGGGAGCAGTGTGGGAATACAGCATGGCGAGGGCCCAGCACAGGCACAGTGCAGCTAGAGCAGAGTGTATGGAGCAACAGCTAGTGATATGGAAGCCAGGACTTAGTCCTATAAAAAGGGAAGCTACTGCTAGCTGTGAGTTAATCATCTACTAACCCTGGTGTTTATAAGGTCAGAAAGAGACAGGAGAAAGTGAGCAGTGAGGTTCTGTCCTTGTCATAAGCAGTGGCTGTAAGCTCTACTCAGCAAATTATACTGTTGAGGAAACTGACTCCTACATCACTTCCTTTCCTGTTCCTCTTCTTTCCATTCATGATCTCCAAGTCTTCAAAATGGAGCTGGAACTAAAAAGGCACCGGGGAGGAGCAAACAAACAGGACTAGAAATACACATATGGCTAATTAAGTTATCATAAAGTAATGGTAACTGTATTATACCAGGTCTGTAGATCAAAACAGTAACTCTTTTTCAGAAGTTTTCTAAAAGTGCCTAATTCACACCAAGTTAATTTCCAAAGTGTTGCAAAATCTCTTTCAACATGAGAAAAGTATATAAAATCCCTGCAGAAAACTCTATTTCCTAAACTATTTTCCATTAAATATCAGTGTTACAAACACAGTACCACAGGATTTTAAAGCCTATCTTCACACAATTAAGATCTGACCAAAACTGCATTACTCAGCTTAAAAAAGTAAAGATACAACAACATACAACCCAAGTTGTAGGTTCTCAGTTACTACCAAGTCATATCAGTAATGAATAAACTGCCTACATAGAGTAAAAGCTGTATGCAAATAAGCCATCCTTTCAGAGTGGATACTAAATTCCAATATCTCATAATAATAGTAAAGGACCAATTCTACACAAATAACATCTTGAAATTTCATTTTATAATGAAGAAAATACATCTGTGTATTTTATTTAACATTCACTCATAAGTTAGTTACGCCAAAACAATCTGCTTCTAATGAAAGAAACCTTTGTATAATCCTAATAATATGCATACACATGCAGTAGAATCTTCTACATTTCTAAATAAATTACATGCATGATATTCATTAACCAATAAAGAATACCAATGAGAATTCAGGACATTTATTTTTTGCACAGGGTTTTATCTACTGTACAACACACACATACATAAAACAAATCCACAAAGCAATGGTGTGTAATAGGTAGTGAGAGACACACTTAAGCATATTTAACATGCCTACAGACAACTTTTTTTTCCTTTTTTTTTTAGGCAACAAAATATTTTTTCAGTCCTTGACACCTTCTCACACTCACCTAGCACCACAGATGCAAGGACTTACAGTAAACGTGTACAGTCTCATGCTTAAAACAGAAAGCATGCATTCAATAGTATTTATACATTATCATCTATTGTACGAAGTCTGCAATCCATACTTGTAATATTTTGTACATTAAGTTACCCTGCAGCTTTTTGGAATTTTAACATTTATGCAAAATAACTTCTGAAAGATTTATGAAACAAGTGTTCAAGGATCACCTTTAGGCTATTTACACAGGTATTGGTTTGGTTAAATGGGAAAATGGCAGCAGCCTCAAGGTTCATACTGAATGAAAACGGTGTGCATGTCAATTCATGTGAAAATTACATTATACACACAGATGGCACAATGGTTTGTGCAGTTGGAATCACCAGTGCAAATACATGCATTTGAGGTACTTATTTTTCCCATGGTCAGGTATAATTATGCATAGTCATGGTCTTCTGAGTGCTAAGTATTTCTGACCTGATCAAATAAAAAGCTGTAGTAAGTGTAAATATGAGATATTTATATAGCTAATTCCAAAATTCTATGTTTAACATCATACATTTACTTATTTAAAGTATTTACCAACAAATAAATATTCTCATTGTAAAGAGATTGACTGGTAATTATACCTGGCCAAGTGATTTAAATAGCATACTTGAAATTCTAGCAAGAACCGTAATGAAATAGAAAATACTTCATTATTGCTTCATTGGACTGAAAACCTAAAAGGCATAAACAGTGCTTAGTGATGAAAAGTGAATACCCAGAATAGCGGTGCATGCCCCAAATGGTCTCCACCCAGTAAACGCTAAGCACTCTCCACATTATCAATGCCATTGGCATCCACAAGAATGTCAGGCTCCCCACACAAAGATGAGGGAACAAAGCGGCTAACAGTAGGACACAAACAGCTCTTAAGCTCTGGTAATTCTTGCTTCAGGCGTTCCAACTGCTCCACTTGGAATATATTTGGCTGTTCAGGCATCCAATCATATATCCTATGATGAGACAAACACAAAACATAAAATAGGTAATTTTATGGCTTACTTAGGATCTCACAACCTACAGAATGCCTAGGAAACCGATACTACAAAGTCTTAATTTTTTCTTTAAAAGATATAAGCATCAGTTTTATTTAAAAACATTTCTCTTCTTCCAGTCTACTCACTGCCTTTTTGCAACCCTGAAGCTAAAAAGCTGATTATAAATTGAATCAGAAAATGAAATCTGTAGCTTACTAGTGATTCTTCAAGTATCTTTTCTCCAATCAGCACTGCCTTATCTGACAGATGGGAAGTTACTACAAGGTAGAGTTGGAATTCATACCTGATTCTGACTTCAAGCAACTAAAGATCAAGATGAAAAGGACTGCTTGGGACTTCCCTGGCAGTTCTGCAGTTAAGAACCCACATTTCCACCGCAGGGCACATGGGTTCCAGCCCTGGTTGGGGAACTAAGATCCCACATGCCACATGATGCAGCCAAAACATTAAGATTAAATTAAAATTAAAAAAAAAAAAAAAAAAAGGACTCAGCAGTGTGAAAATTATGCTAAAGCTATGTAGTACTAACAGATGTATCTAGAGTTGAGAGCCCAAGTGATAATAATGGTACTAGCATTGCCCACCAGCACAGCAAGGCAGGCCTTTCACTGTTTAAATGTAAAAAACCAGACAATTTACGTGAGGCACTAACTCTTTATGACATCAAGCCACTCAGTAGTGCTCAGACTCTTTGCAACACCATGGACGGTAGTCTGCCAGGCTCCTCTGTCCATGGGATTTTCCAGGCAAGAATACTGTCCTCAAGGGGATCTTCCCAACCCAGGAACTGAACCCAAATCTCCTTCATCTCTTGCACTGGCAGGTGGATTCTCTACCACTGAGCCACCTGGGAAACTGCTATGGCATCAGAATAGGGAGAATTTTCTTAAACAAGATTTTTCAAGTATTGATTTTATGAAATATTTCCTTATTCTAACACAAAGACTTAATTAAAGGCATGTATAAACTAATGAAAAGTGATCTCTGGATCAAGATATCAGACTGAATAGAAGGGTCTAAGTTCATTCCCTATACCCTGTTAGAAATAAAATAAGGGTGTTGAGAGAAAATTCACTAAATATGAGAAAAACCAAAGAGACACAGCAACAAAATTTTGGAATCTGGAAAACAGATGGATAAGTAATAAAGTACTTCAACTAGCAGAATAGAAAAGTCCAAACCACAAGCTAGTAGTTGAAAAAATGAAAAGGGTGCATTAAAAGTAGCCCAAACTCCTCCGGAACTGGGTGAGGGGAGGAAGGGGCTCAAAGATGAGATGATGGGGTGAAGGTTGAGCAGTAGCAAGTGGTTCCCCCTTCCATTTAACTCCCTGCTGTGGAGGCTGCCCCTGCCCTACTTGGTCCAGGTCGAATGAGGGAGAAGACTACATGAGAGAGTCTGAGACATTTTATGAAATAGCCATCAGCATCAGGGAAATTAGAGATGGTACAAATACAACAAATTCTAAACACAGAGACCTGCCCTTCTTCACCCATCTCTCTTTCCTCACTTGACTCCAAGAAACTGAGCAGCCAGACTTGTATCCTCTAAGTACAATATATTACAGTCTTCTATGAGGAATCTGACCAATCAAAAAGCAAAAATTTTAATCTAATGATAGATGTATGACCAAAGGGGTCACACAGATTACTCCACAGTGAGATTTCACAAGCCATATTCATACACTCAAGAGTTTCCAACAAGCTTTTTAGATTCCAATTCCTTAACGAAGGATTTCTAAATATCTGAGGAAAGCTTCTAACATGTAAGATAGTGAGCAAAAGAGAAGAACAAAAAAATTTTGTAAGTGATCCTTAATGATTTCAGATAAATAGTAATTTCATCAAATAAGAACAGAATTTTTTAAATACATATAGAAAAAAGAGCATTCAGAGGAAAACAGACAGTTCTTGAAAATTAAAAGCACAACAGCAGATACGAAAAACTGAACAGGATCAGCGGACACAGGTTGAGAAAATCTCTGAAAGTAGAACAAAAAGACAAAGATATAAAATAGGAAAAAAGCTAAGAATTTAAATCTGGTTGAAGAGTATATAATATACAAATGAAAGGATTTCTATAAAGAAAAACAAAAGGGATACCAAGGGCCTAGCACACCCACAAGACCATCTTTCTGAAAATTTAGAACACTAGAGACAAAAGCAAAGATTCTCCAGACTTCAGGAAAACAAATCACATGTGAGGGAGTAGGAATCAACATGGTTTCACATTTCTTAACAGCACAATGGAATTGAGAAGATAATGGAGAAATACTTTTAAAAGTCTAAAAAAAATGATTTCTAACATGGAAATTTCATGCCCAGCCACTTCCAGACATGCAAGTTTTCAGACTTTCCATCCTCCTTTCTCAAGAAGATACTGAACTATATGTTCGATAAAAACGACAGTAAAGCGAGAGAGCAAAAGATCTGGACTACAGGAAACAGGAGCTCTGACCTAAGAACTGTTGCTCAGCATGGCAGTTGTACCCAAAGGAGTCAAGCAATGTTACTGAAGAAGACTGACTGGATGGACAGGCTTGCTGTGGGCTAGCACTCAAAAGAGCCCCTGTAGCTTTGAAACCTACAGAATGCCCTGAACCATTTAACATTTGTTGATTCAGTTTCCACTCTACTTGACAGGTTTATTTTGGGCTGGCCTACTCCTGAGAACTCTTAGGAGGCTCCAGTGAGCACAGAACAAGCACAGACAGCCTGCTCCATCTGCCCATATTCCTATTATACTTCCAATGCCTAATCCACAGACAAATGCCTCATGCTGAGCTAGAGACCCAGCAGGTCACAAAATTAATCCAGAAAGTTAAAACTAGCATAGAAAAGGTCCAAGCTAATGGCACAATCGTTTAAAAAGCACACATACATAAATACTCAGGGACCATTATCTTTTTAACTTATTTAATAGTTCCAGGTACACACTTGTAGATTAAATATCTACATGTGAACTAGGTTGCTATGTAAAATGCATTTGAAACTGGGTTTGCGGTCAACGGGTTTAAGTAAGTCATTGCCCTAAAGAAACTTATACACATAACCTGGTCAACAATATTTACAACTTTGGCAACCACCTCAACATTCTCCAATAGTAGAACAAATTGTGGTAGAATCATAGAGCCATGAAGAGAAACATATCATAACATGCAACAAATGGGTTGACTTTAAGAATGTAACAAGTAAGGAAAGAGTACAAATAAAGTTTAAAGCCATGAAAAATGAAATGTTATATTGTCTGCTGCTGCTAAGAATTTAAAAAAATTTAAGAGAATAATCTGATAATCAGTTATATCTGAGGGAAGGGGTAAGGGAATATAATTAGAGAGGGGCACACAAGGGAGTTCATATCTAATAGTAATGTTCTTTAAATGTGGGTTCTGTTACTGAATTCTTTTAAATAATTTGAGCAGGCACAGTATACAAAGAGGAAACATTGCTCAATTTACTGTATAAGGCAAGTATTATCCTCATGTCAAAATTAGACAATCATCTGATAAAGGTAAATTAAAGGCCATCTTAGTCATTACTAGAAATGCAGAAATTCCAAATATCAGTAAATTAAGCATAGCAGCTTGCATTAAATCTAAAATCTGTGTTAATGCTTTTATAAAAAAAAACTGGTTTTGACAAATTAAAAACACATCACAATTTTCCCCCATGTAAAATGAAACAAAGATTCTGAATCATTTAGATCTTCAATATGTCTAAATTTGATAATGAAAAAATAATAGCAATAAGTACCTTAAATACCATTAAGAAACAGTTTAAAAAAAAACTTACACAGGAACTCAGGGACAATGAAAGAGATAGGAAAGACTGCTAGGTTTTTCTTGGTTGCACCTCATTGCTTGCAGGATCTTAGTTGCCCAACCAGGAACTGAACTTAAGCCACTGGCAATAAAAGCACTAACTTCTAACCACAGAGTGCGAGGGAATTCCCAGGACTGTAAAGTTTTTATTATTAGTCTTGAACTATTTGAAATACGTACACACACACAGAGAAGACACATATACATGTAGTTCATATATATAAGTATGGTTTGTTATATATATATATACATGCAATACTTTGACTAAAATTCTTTAAAAAAGAAGAAAAAACTTCCAAGAATAATAAAAATTGACTCTAATCCAGTCCACATCTCACCTCTCATTGGGCCCAAGCAGAAGCCCAGTGCTGGGTCGCCTCAACATCCTCCACACACACCCTCAATACAGTCCTGCCCTGGTGCCCGCTCCCACCTCTGCCTAAAATGCAAAATCTGTCACAGCAAATTTAACCACCACCATCACCCATGCTCAAATCTATCTCTTGCTTCCTCTTTAAAATTATTTTTGTTGACCCTGTGCCAGGAAGCACTCACCCCATTTTGGCTTTTTAAATATATCACACAGTATCTTCCTGTTTTCCTTGCAGTGTTTGCTACAACCAAGTAGGGCCCTTTAGAGGAAGGATCTGCCTAAAATTTCTATACCCTACAACAGCTGTACATGGTATAATCTCACAATATACTTTTCTTACCTGAAAATGTTTGCAATCATTCCTTCCTCCTCCTCAAAGAAATATTCCCTCAAAATTTACTAAATAAAGACTTCCATCATATTAGAACTTAAAATTTTTAATTTTCCTTTAATTAGATGGAAACATCTAATAGAAAGAATCATGAATTATGCAGCTTAAAGAAATATTAGCCAAATACTTTAAAAGGCAGGCATTATCCAGGTTGTAGTTTTAAGACAACACTAATACAGACAAAATAGCGGGGGTGGGGAAAGCTTTATTAAGCAAGCAATAAACTTTATAAAACAAACAGTAATATGAACTAAATCCAAGGACTGTATTTTTTTAAAGCAGGTCTGGTAACAAATTTTATCACTTACTTGATGTTGCTCAAGTATTAGTAAGCCCACTAAACCCCCTCAGCAGAGTAAACGTTCTAACCCCAGATTTTTTTACACTAAGCAACCTTTTCATCTCTCAGAGATCTCAGACTTCCATTTTAAACAACCAGCAAATTTATTCAAAAACAAATTATTTAAGCTATTGTATTGTTCCAAAAACTGGCAATACCAAAGTGAACAAAACAGGCAAAGCCTTGCCCTCATGGAGGGAAAGGACTGACTTAAGAGATAAATATTTGGGGATGTACAAAGTATGAAAAGCCACAGAACTGGATGAGACCACCAAAAAAGTTCATACAGACAGAGAACAGGTTTAGGGCAAACAGTCACCTCCAACTGTAAGATGAGTCAATATATCTAGGTTAGTGAGCAATCTGAATTTTTAACAAACTTCCCAAGTGACTGTCATATACTCCAAAGTTTGAAAAAAATTCACTGACAAATAAATGTTAAGATAATTATACTACTTTTCCTCTTCTAACAATCCATGAAAATTTTTTTTGTAAAAAACAAATACCTATCATAAATTAGACCATTAACTCCAAATTCCTTTAATTTCTTTCTGTTTTCAGGGTCATTGGTATCATCGCCCCAGCAGAATATGACCAGTCCCTTAGCTTTTGCTTCTTGAATATAGGACGGATTTCTGAGTAGGTCTTCAGTATGTGCATTTATCCCCTAAAAGATGAAAAATAAGTTACTATAATGAAAAAGAAACATTAACTACAAATTAAAATGGTCATACTCTATATTAGTATTATGTAAAATAGAATGGACAGGGAAGGAAAACATGAGAATTTTTTCTTAAAATTTAATAAACCAGTTTAGATGATTCATAAAACCCACACAGAACACTAAACTACAAAACATACTTAACCTAGGCCTGCAAAAAAATTTTTGTCAGTAGTGGTCATTTAACTGCTTTTCAGTCTGTAATATAATATTCTCATTTTACGTAGAGCTATCTGCTCATTATACATAAGTCAAAACTAAACACTCAGATGTTAAAGTAATATATAATTTTACTACTACTCTAAAACATTTTTCAAAAACTAAATATTAAAAAATTCAAGCACAGCTTACCAGTAGATTTTCAAATTGTGCAAAGCTCATTGCAATGGGGGTTGTCCGAGATCTGAGGTCCATGAGTTCAGGGTAAATATCAGATTTCCCCTGAGTCAAAAATAATATGGGATATTTGTTCTGCTTTTGCCGAACCCTAAAAAAAGACAATTTAAAAAATATTTTTCACTGGGCAGATAACCATAACGTATTGCTTTCAAATTTGAGAAAACACTAAAAATATAAACAAAAAGAAATTAAAGGCATACTCGTTACAGAGGTATAATAAACATTAACATATATTGCCTGTAAGTTAAAAAAAAGAAAAGAAAAAATTAAATTATTCTATACAAGAGTTAAAATGCTCTCAGAAATGGGCAAAAAGAAAGCCCCTGAAAGATTACAATTCCGTAAGGAGGATTTCATATGTCTGTAAAATGAAACATGGTGTGAGGTACTCCAACGCAGTGGTGTACAAGACATCTCAGTTCAGTCCAGTCGCTCAATCGTGTCCAACTCTTTGCAACCCCAAGATTCGCAGCACGGCAGGCCTCCCTGTCCATCACCAACTCCCGGAGTTCACTCAGACTCACGTCCATTGAGTCAGTGATGCCATCCAGCCATCTCATCCTCTGTCTTCCCCTTCTCCTCCTGCCCCCAATCCCTCCCAGCATCAGTCTTTTCCAATGAGTCAACTCTTTGCATGAGGTGGCCAAAGTACTGGAGTTTCAGCTTTAGCATCATTCCTTCCAAAGAAATCCAAGGGCTGATCTTCTTCAGAATGGACTCTCAAGAGTCTTCTCCAACACCACAGTTCAAAAGCATCAATTCTTCAGCACTCGGCCTTCTTTACAGTCTAACTCTCACATCCATACATGACTACTGGAAAAACCATAGGCTTGACTAGACGGACCTTAGTTGGCAAAGTAATGTCTCTGCTTTTGAATATGCTGTCTAGGTTGGTCATAACTTTCCTTCCAAGGAGTAAGCGTCTTTTAATTTCATGGCTGCAGTCACCATC
>SJYT01058873.1:242600-362371 GCA_006410635.1 Cephalophus harveyi
TAAATAAAAGCTAAAACTCTAGAAATCTGAAATCTACTGTGACTTTTAAATATTTTTATATAATCTTCATAAACTGATAGTGGACAAAAAGACTCCACTTTATTTGTTAACTCACTAGCCAAAAATCCCTGGTAATTAAGAATTACCAGTTAAAAATCTCATTCTTGAGTCTTAGGCATATTAAGTACCCTCAAAAACTCATTTTCTAAATATAGGTAAAATACTAAGAACCCTGTTGATACCCAAATACTAAAAATTTAAAATATTAGTCATTACAGCTATTCTAAAAGCTCTGAAAACTAAAAATCAAGTACTAAGAAAAACATGTTAGCCGGGACCAGCTTATCATAAATAGCAATGTAAAAGACATGCTTTCAGGACAGTCTTGATTATTCTGACCAAAACAAATACCAAGATTGCCTGGATTAACTACTTTCAATGTCCCTACACGCCAACCAGCACTCTTAGCATGCAGCCCCATCTGATACATCCAAGAGTTAGTTGTTTTCCTGGAGTAGAACACTAACTAGGCTCCACAAAGTCAAGGTTCTTTTTCACCATTTAAACACAGTAGCAGCTTTTCAATAAATAATTCTTTATTGAACAAAAGAATGACTAAATTTTAGACACATGTGCAGAAATTTCTTTTCCTAATTACTACTAGCTATTGCCACTTAACAGAAAACTACTTAATTATTTAAGGTAAATATTGAGATGGAGGTAAAAAAACAAAAACTAATCATTTACAAAGTTCTGACTGGTTAGATTTCTCACTGTTCCTTTTACAAGTCCCAGAAATTGTCCATATTACTGTGTGCATGAGAGGCATGTAAACTGGATTTTCTACTATAATGTAATCATAACTGGGCTTCGTCATAACAGATAGCTCAGTTGGTAAAGAATCCGCCTCCAATGCAGAAGATCACAGTTTGATTTCTGGGTCGGGAAGATTCCTTGGAGAAGGGATAGGCTACCCACTCCAGTATTCTTGGGCTTCCCTGGTAGCTCAGCTGGTAAAGGATCTGCCTGCAATCCGGGAGACCTGGGTTCAGTCCCAGGGTTGGGAAGATCCCCTGGAGATGGGAAAGGCTGCCCACTCCATAACTACTTTTAAGAACTCAGATAAGTGTAAATTATGCTTTATTTAAAAGGTCTAACAAGCATTGTACCTGCTGGAAGAAGCCATAAGATTTCAGTTTCACTTATTCCACTAAAACAAAGAGACAAGAATCAATGCATTTAAAGAAATGAGAGGGAGGAAAGAAGAATGGGTCACATGGAGAATGGCTTACCCTTTGTTGGCAGATCCATTTAATTTCTATGTTAAACCCTACATCTTCTGGCAAAGATTCTAAAACCTAGAGTTGCGTTTGTTGGTGGTAAATTTTGTTTCGTTTTTGGTGAGATGAATGGTAGAATAAGAAGGAAAAAAAGAAAAACAAATTTATTATAAAAAGCAATCTGTAAGAAAACATATCACTAGTAAGGACAAAGCACTTTGTGCCACTGGTAAAAACCACTATCTTTTCTTATACTCAAACTGACAACCTGGTTAATGATTAATTTGAATAAGAAAATCAAAACAAATTAAATAGCAAAGACAGTGGTCTTTAGCATGTGATAACTGATTACTACTAACCATTGAGATGATCCTAACCTAAAATCCTTTCACCATTAGCACTGAACAACTAAAGTGAGCAGTAATAACAGACAAGCAGCCTCATGAATTTAAAAAGACACCTGTCATATTTTCTGAATCGCATCCAGGCATGTCAATCTACTAAAATATAGTTATACAAAAGAACATAATTTCTAGCTTTGCTTTGAAGGTGGTGATACTTAATTGTACCACAGTGATAACTCCCTGGAAAGATGTTATCTCAAAAGTTAAAGACGCTCATAAATAAAAAAAGTCTTTATATAAGTAACAGAGTACCAATTTACCTAAATTATCTACATATAATGCAACAATACCACTTGGCCTGGCATAACTAGAAAATATAATCTAAAATATGAAGCTTGAGACTTCCCTGGGGGGTCCATCAGTTAAGAAGCCACCTTCCATTGCAGGGAATGTGGGTTTGATTGCTGGTCAGGAAACTAACTTCCCACATGCCATGGAGCAACTAGAGAACTATTCAGCCTGCATGCTCTATAGTTATTAGAGAGGCCTGCATACCTCAATGAAATGCCCCTGTGGTGCAATTTGAGAAATCCCATGGGATGCAATGAAAACCCAGCACAGCCAAATTTTTAAAAAAATAAAATAAAACAAAATATGAAGCTTGTTTACTAACCTACAAGCAGCTGATTTGTTTATTCAAATACCAATTTATTTTGTCAAATACTCAAGCATGCTAAAGCAGAAAATTAATTTAGAACAATTTATTTCAAACTTTAGAAACCACTTAACATGGACAGTATATATGGTATTTAATTTTATAATAGCAAGTGAAAGAATGTTAACAGAATAAGAAATATAGCCTGGAATTCTGGTGACCTTGGATATAGCCCCGGTCTGCATTAACCAGCTGCATGAAAAGTACAATACCTAAAACAAGCTGTATTCAATCTCCTGTGGGGTTTTTTACTTTGTTCTCTGATATGTTTAGCCTTACTTAATATATCTGCCATATTTTTACTGGACTAATGCACAATCAGAAAAGGACAACCCTTTGAAACACAATTTTTAAAAAATGTTTTTCTGTTCATGAAATCATGTCCAGAAATCATGAAATTTCTAAGAACCAAATGACTTCAGAATTTTGGGCTAGAAGGAATGACTTAGCTAGGCTTCATAAATATCTGAAAAATTATTCAAACCATAACCTAAAGGCACTACTGGTGCTGCTGCTGCTAAGTCGCTTCAGTCGTGTCCAACTCTGTGTGACCCCATAGACGGTAGCCCACCAGGCTCCCCCGTCCCTGGGATTCTCCAGGCAAGAACACTGGAGTGGGTTGCCATTTCCTTCTCCAATGCATGAAAGTGAAAAGTGAAAGTGCAGTCACTCAGTGGTGTCTAACTCTTAGCGACCCCATGGACTGCAGCTTTCCAGGTTCCTCTATCCATGGGATTTTCTAGGCAAGAGTACTGGAGTGGAGTGCCACTGCCTTCTCCAAAGGCACTAGGACAATGACTATTATAGGGGTTTTTTGTAGCATCCTTTTTAGAGGGTAAATAATCATGATAAACTGGTATTACCTATTTTTTGCCTAAGAAAACTACTGTAGTTGACACATCACCAGAAATACAGTGGAGAACAGGAAAATTAGGAAATGGAACTAACAAGAACAAAAGAAGATTCAGCATGATCAAAGAGGGTATATGACCTGGCTGTCAAAGGAATTCCTCTATGAATTGTGTCTAGTTTTAAATCTTCATGTGAATTTTTGTTACACTTTTTCAGAGTGAATTCTTGAAATTTGTATCTCATTTTAAGTAGCCAGGGTACCTGTATTCTTTGGTTGGAGAATTTCTCTCTAAAAGCCAAAGTCAAGCCTTAAATTTTGTAAAAATGCCTCTCCCATCGTCACACTTCCCCCTGCACCCCCTTTTGTATGCCCTTTCCTCTCTGTTTATATACAGAAATAAGTGAATTTTCTGTTCTCCAAATTAATCCACTGAGGTAGGAAATTTATTCACCTGAGCAAATCAGTTTCTCATTTAAAAAAGGTACACAAATACACAAGAACGTATCTTCTCTAAAAAGCATCAAACATTAGTTTACATTACACAGCCTTTTTAGTGCCCATTTAAAAGGGCACTAAATATATAAATTATTCAGATATAAAAGATTTAATGACAGTATTACCCTAAGTTTATCGAAAGAACTTACCATCTTAAGAGAAGGAAATGGCTGATTTTCAGAAAAGGAATTATCTTCTTCAACCATAGATTCTGAAATTTTAAATTATAAAAACTCAGTAGATTAATGCCACTTGATCACTAAGACCTTCCCCTAAATTCTTAAGGAAGTAGCTATGAGATTCTTTTATATACAGTATTTTTGAAGGCTCTTGTATTTAGTAATTTTAACAATAAAACCCCCATTTTCAAAATAAGCATCCTTTATGAAGACCGCTTTACAACATTTAATAGGAACATCTAAGTTTATGATCACAACAGTCATTATTTTCTTATAAAAATTATACTTTACAAAAAGAAGCAAGCAATTATTTTTTACATCTCATTAAAATTAAGAGCTATGTAAAGTAATGCTCAAAATTCTCCAAGACAGGCTTCAGCAATACATGAACTGCAAAATTCCAGATGTTCAAGCTAGTTTTAGAAAAGGCAGAGGAACCAGAGATCAAATTGCCAACATCCGCTGGATCATGGAAAAAGCAAGAGAGTTCCAGAAAAACATCTATTTCTGCTTTCTTGACTATGCCAAAGCCTTTGACTGTGTAGATCACAATAAACTGTGGAAAATTCTGAAAGAGATGGGAATACCAAACCACCTGACCTGCCTCTTGAGAAACCTATATGAAGGTCAGGAAGCAACAGTTAGCACTGGACATGGAACAGACTGGTTCCATAGGAAAAGGAGTACGTCAAGGCTGTATATTGTCACCCTGCTTATTTAACTTATATGCAGAGTACATCATGAGAAACGCTGGACTGGAAGAAACACAAGCTGGAATCAAGACTGCCAGGAGAAATATCAATAACCTCAGATATGCAGATGACACCACCCTTATGACAGAAAGTGAAGAGGAACTAAAAAGCCTCTTGATGAAAGTGAAAGAGGACAGTGAAAATGTTGGCTTAAAGCTCAACATTCAGAAAATGAAGATCATGGCATCTGATCCCATAGCTTCAAAGCAAAAAGATGGGGATACAGTGGAAACAGTGCCAGACTTTATTTGGAGGGGCTCCAAAATCACTGCAGATGGTGAATGCAGACATGAAATTAACAGACGCTTACTCCTTGGAAGGAAAATTATGACCAACCCAGATACCATATTGAAATGCAGAGAAATTACTTCGCCAACAAGATCTGTCTAGTCAAGGCTATGGTTTTTCTAGTGGTCATGTATGGAAGTGAGAGTTGGAGTACGAAGAAAGCTGAGTGCCGAAGAATTGATGCTTTTGAACTGTGGTGTTGGAGAAGTCTCCTGAGAGCCCCATGGACTGCAAGGAGATCCAACTAGTCCATCCTAAAGGAGATCAGTCCTGGGTGTTCATTGGAAGGACTGATGCTGAAGCTGAAACTCCTTTGGCCACCTCATGGGAGGAGTTGACTCATTGGAAAAGACCAATGCTGGGAGGGTTTGAGGGCTAGAGGAGAAGGGGACGACAGAGGATGAGATGGCTGGATGGCATCACCGACTGGATGGACATGAGTTTGAGTGAACTCCGGGACTTGGTGATGGACAGGGAGGCCTGGTGTGCTGTGATTCATGGGGTTGCAAAAAGTCGGACAAGACTGAGCAAATGAAGTGAACTGAACTGAGTCTTGCTAATACTTCTACTTGAAATAGCAACTTAAAATTCAGAGACTCTACAAGTAACATTGTGTCTTTGTTAGCATTATCATTTAATCCAAAATCAATTATGTCAAGGTACACAGAACTTTTTCCTAGAGAAAAAATTTTTCTATCACGGTTTAAACCTCCCCAATAAACAAAAAGTAACACAAAACCAACAAGTAATTAATCCTGTGCAATGCAAACTCAAAAACTAAGTCATATAAAATTTTCCAGTAAAATAAGTTAAAAATAAATTCATTTTACTATAATAGTTATGAAACATTTACAAGCTTGCAAAGTCATATTTATGCTCCGGGGTTCTCTCTGGAGTTTTGGGCACCTTACAATGTCTTTATAAAGGCATTACAACTATCCTGTTATCCTAACTGCAGATAAACATTTAATGAATACCTACTATAACCACTTATTATAAATTTTTCAGGGAATATAAAAATACTTTCACACCCTTGAGAGGTTTACATTCTGGTGGAAGAGATAAGACATGTGCAAAAATAAAGGGTTAAAAAAGGACATGTTGAGGCTAAGATGAATGCCATACACTATTAAGTTCTACGGGGGCAGAAAGCAAAGTGGAATTACAAAGGGATTTTATAATCCATTGAGGAAAGTGAAGCACGTAATGGTTAACACAAACATGGAGGTCATAGCTGATAAATGCCAGAGCTATTTCAAACACCTATATAGAGCTAGATTCTATATTTGATACACTCTTGTCCTCTGTAATGCTTAAGAATGTGTGGAAAGATTGGTAGGTACAAAATAATAAAGATTTTTGATCATCAAGCTAAGAAAACTCATAAAAGTAAAAAATCATGCTTTCTGTACACATGACACATATGCATTTGACAAGTATTATATGTAAAGCCTTTGCATCTATAACATTACATTTATATAAATAAGTATTATATTAAGGTCAGAAAGAGTACATTAAAATGGATAAGAAAATTCATTATGCTAATCATGAAATGAAAACAATGTTTTCATATTGGTACATACCTTTCAGATCTTTAGATTTCAGTGCAGTCACATGAGTGAGCTGGAAAACACACACACACATACAAAATGCAATTATTGAAAAAAGGCCTTAGATTCTGACGATATGGCTAACAGAACTATAGCTTGAAAAGCTAGCAAGTTAGAAAAAACATAAAATGTAGAATTATTACTTTAATAAGAATAAGCCCTTATCAGTGTATATATTTTATATTTACATACATATACAAAAGATCATGATCAAATAACCAAGGAGAGGAGAATATATAAATCAATAGGTTAGGAAACTATTTACACTCAAACAAGCATTTATTTAAGATATCTAGTGAGAACAGGAAGGATCACCTGTAAAATTATATGGTATCAATAAAATAGAGAAGGACCTTAGTAGAATAAGTATAAAAATCAACAATAGCATAGAAGGTCAAGTATGAAATAAAAAGAGCTAAAGCAGACTAGGAAAAGAAATGCAAAAAAGCAAAATGGCTGTCTGGGGAGGCCTTAATATAGCTGTGAAAAGAAGAGAAGTGAAAAAGCAAAGGAAAAAAGGAAAGATATAAGTATCTGAATGCAGAGTTCCAAAGAATAGCAAGGAGAGATTAAGAAAGCCTTCCTCAGCGATCAATGCAAAGAAATAGAGGAAAAGAACAGAATGGGAAACACTAGAGATCTCTTCAAGAAAATTAGAGATACCAAGGGAACATTTCATGCAAAGATGGGCTCGATAAAGGACAGAAATGGTATGGACCTAACAGAAGCAAAAGATATTAAGAAGAGGTGGCAAGAATACAGAAGAACTGTGCAAAAAAGATCTTTATGACCAAGATAATCACGATGGTATGATCACTCACCTAGAGCCAGACATCCTGGAATGTGAAGTCAAGTGGGCCTTAGAAAACATCACTACAAACAAAGCTAGTGGAGGTGATGGAATTCCACTTGAGCTATTTCAAATCCTGAAAGATGATGCTGTGAAAAGTGCTGCACTCAATATGTCAGCAAATTTGGAAAACAGCAGCAGCCACAGGACTGGAAAAGGTCAGTTTTCATTCCAATCCCAAAGAAAGGTAATGCCAAAGAATGCTCAAACTACTGCACAATTGCACTCATCTCACACGCTAGTAAAGTAATGCTCAAAATTCTCCAAGCCAGGCTTCAGCAATATGTGAACCGTGAACTTCCTGATCTTCAAGTTGGTTTTACAAAAGGCAGAGGAACGAGAGATCAAATTGTCAACATCTGCTGGATCATGGAAAAAGCAAGAGAGTTCCAGAAAAACATCTATTTCTGCTTTCTTGACTATGCCAAAGCCTTTGACTGTGTGGATCACAATAAACTGTGGAAAATTCTGAAAGAGATGGGAATACCAGACCACCTAACCTGCCTCTTGAGAAATCTGTATGCAGGTCAGGAAGCAACAGAGATGTGTATAAGAGACAGGTGCTGCAATGAACATTGGGGTACATGTGTCTCTTTCAATTCTGGTTTCCTAGCCACAGGACTGGAAAAGGTCAGTTTTCATTCCAATCCCAAAGAAAGGTAATGCCAAAGAATGCTCAAACTACTGCACAATTGCACTCATCTCACACGCTAGTAAAGTAATGCTCAAAATTCTCCAAGCCAGGCTTCAGCAATATGTGAACCGTGAACTTCCTGATCTTCAAGTTGGTTTTACAAAAGGCAGAGGAACGAGAGATCAAATTGTCAACATCTGCTGGATCATGGAAAAAGCAAGAGAGTTCCAGAAAAACATCTATTTCTGCTTTCTTGACTATGCCAAAGCCTTTGACTGTGTAGATCACAATAAATTGTGGAAAATTCTGAAAGAGATGCGAATACCAGACCACCTGACCTGCCTCTTGAGAAACCTATATGCAGGTCAGGAAGCAGTAGTTAGACCAGGACATGGAACAACAGATTGGTTCCAAATAGGAAAAGGAGTACATCAAGGCTGTATATTGCCTTCCTGCTTACTTAAATTCTATGCAGAATACATCATGAGAAACGCTGGGCTGGAAGAAGCACAAGTTGGAATCAAGACTGTCAGGAGAAATATCAATAACCTCAGGTATGCAATGACACCACTCTTATGGCAGTAACTGAAGAGGAACTAAAAAGCCTCTTGATGAAAGTGAAAGAGGAGAGTGAAAAAGTTGGCTTAAAGCTCAACATTCAGAGGAGGCCTGGCGTGCTGTGATTCATGGGGTCGCAAAGAGTCGGACACTACTGAGCAACTGAACTGAACTGAACTGAAAGCATACCAGAAACAACTTAAGATTATAGCTAGTCCGTATGGCCTACAAAGACTTATGGCCCAGTCTCCTTCATGAAAGCAAAAACCAATGGTATCCATGGAAACTGTTAAAGGTGACAGATCGATGAGCACAAACTCATTTTTCCTAATAGAACAGAAAACCAAAGCATAGACTCTACACATGCTGTATATATAGTCATCCTCACGGGCAAAGAGAACATTAGCATATACAGACAAGTACAAATAGAGCTAAAACTAAATGATAAATGTAAAACCAAAAAGATTAACATTTCACACTATTATTACCTTTAACAACTGGAGTTGGTCAAATGTTAGTTCTTTCACTGGAATTTCAAATAATTCAACTGGATCAGCATCAAATTTCTAAAAAGAAGAAAACGGGGCTATAAGTTATTACTGAATATTTACTCTAGACAGTCCCTATGTCTCTGATAAGAATAACTGTATGATGGGCACAGTGAGCCCACGAAGGGGAGCTCTTTCTACCTATCATCACCTTCTAGCTCTTAAATTCTGGCTTTTTTGTTTTTAATGTAGATAAAAACACTTTTTTTTAGTGAAGGAAAAAACAGCTGGGAAGAAGCTGTAGCACTGAAGACACACTGAGAACCAAGCCATAGATCAGTAATTTCTCCTGTTTCCTGCCAGGCTGTATACATTTGACATATATCCATGCGACATGACTAAGAAATCAACAGGCAAGCATGACCCAAGTATGGATTAGTTTCTGTCAAGTTTCTAAACATTTCAAAATCTTTTCAACTTAAGTTTGGTTAAAAACAACCACGGAAATCAACTGTCATGAAAAAATTGATTACCTCTTAGGAATATTTAATAAGAACTGTATTATAGATGCTTTCACAATAAGCAAATCTGTTTTATTAGATTTTAATAAATCAAAAGTCACACTATTCAGGCACTTCTATCTTAAGGAAACAATACACCACCAGTAAATCATCAATCCAACAAACAAATTAAAATTCAGTGTATGTCTATTCATTTTCACACCAAGTACATATAGTATGAGACTATGTAAGTTTTTCTAGAAGGATATACAAGAAACTACCAAGTAGAGAAGAGAGTATGACCGAGGAGAAAAAGGAAGATTAACGTTTCATTTCATAATCTTTTTACTTTTTAAAATTTTATTTATTTATTATTTTGGCTGCACTCGGTCCGCATTGCTAGGCCCAGGCTTTCTCTAGAGCCGAGTGCAGGCTTTCTTGCAATACTCTGGCTTCTCACTGCTGTGGCTTCTCTTATGGCAGAGCACAGGCTCTCGGAGCACAGGCTTCATAGTTGTGGCCAGTGGGCTCAGTAGCTGTGGCAAGTGGGTTTAGTTGCCCCATAGCATGTGGAATCTTCCTGAACCAGGGATTGAACACTAATCCCCTGCACTGGCAGTCAGAAATTCTTAACCACTGGACCACCACTGAAGATCCACTTTATAATCTTCTGAACTATTGGTATAAAAAATACTAGTATATAAAAATATACTGGTATATAAAATAAATGAACATAAATTGGTTTTATAAGGAAAATACCAACTTAAAAATGAATACTAAAAAAATAAACAATTTATTGTTTTCATTCTGCAATTAACTCAATCAGGTTCAATCAAAGAACAATCAAAGTCTGGTAAAAATGAGGGGTCAGTTAAACTCTTCAATTAACCCTCACGGATTTTAAGAAATTACAGCTAGAGTCACTAATCTCAATCTTGGTTAGTGAGTTCCTTCATCATTCCATCCGTTTTTGTTTCACTTTGCATTAACATTTCCCCCACAGCAAAAACAACCTGTCCCAAATCTAATTCTCCGTCTTTCATCTAAATAGGTGCATCTTGGGAATTCCCTGGCAATCCAGTGGTTAGTACTCAGCACTCTCACTGCTGAGGGACTGGGTTCAATCCTTAGTAAGGGAAGCAAGAGTCCCCAAGCCATGCAGCATGGTGCCCGCCCCCGACCAACAGATGATTTAAATAAATAAATAGGTGCATCTCCTTCCTTCTCCTAACACCATTTCACAAAAAGGAAAGGATCCTTTTCTATAAATGAAAATAATCCAAACCCATATGACTGAATATAATAGAATCCACCAGCAAGCAGAGTCACAGATTTACACTACATTATGTAGCTCAACATTCAGAAAACTAAGATCATGACATTCGGTCCCATCACTTCATGGGAAATAGATGGGGAAACAGTGTCAGACTTTATTTTTTTGGGCTCCAAAATCACTGCAGATGGTCACAGCAGCCATGAAATTAAAAGACGCTTACTCCTTGGAAGACAATGACCAACCTAGACAGCATATTCAAAAGCAGAGACATTACTTCGCTGACTAAGGTCCGTCTAGTCAAGGCTATGGTTTTTCCAGTAGTCATGTATGGATGTGAGAGTTGGACTGTGAAGAAGGCTGAGTGCCGAAGAATTGATGCTTTTTAATTGTGGTG
This sequence comes from Cephalophus harveyi, assembly GCA_006410635.1. NCBI lineage: Eukaryota > Metazoa > Chordata > Mammalia > Artiodactyla > Bovidae > Cephalophus > Cephalophus harveyi. Next base: position 253,817 of record SJYT01058873.1, read on the forward strand.
TTGGAGAAGACTCTTGAGAGTCACTTGGACTGCAAGGAGATCCAACCAGTCCATTCTGAAGGAAATCAGTCCTGGGATTTCTTTGGAAGGAATGATGCTAAAGCTGAAACTCCAGTACTTTGGCCACCTCATGGGAAGAGTTGACTCATTGGAAAAGACTCTGATGCTGGGAGGGATTGGGGGCAGAGGAGAAAGGGATGACAGAGGATGAGATGGCTGGATGGCATCAATGACTTGATGGACGTGAGGTCTGAGTGAACTCCGGGAGTTGGTGATGGAGAGGGAGGCCTGGTGTGCTGTGATTCATGGGGTCGCAAAGAGTCGGACACGACTGAGCAACTGAACTGAACTGATGTAGCATCTGGTACATGGTAGTTAATCTACAATGTTTTATCAGTTTCAGGTGTACAGCAGAGTGATTCAGTTACACAAACATATATATATATAAATAAATAGATATATCTAGTCTTGTCCATTACAGGTTATTATAAGATATTGAATTACAATACTGTTCCTGTGATATACAGTAGGACCATGTTATTTATTTTATATATTGCAGCTTGTATCTGCTAATCTCAAACTCCAAATTTATATGAAATAATCCCTTTCCCCCTTTGGTAACCATAATTTTGTTTTCTGAGTCTCTATTTTGTAAGTTCATTTGTATTATAGTTTAGATTCCATGTAAGTGACATCATATGGTATTTGTCTTTCATTTTCTGACTTCACTTAGTATAATAATCTCTAGGTCCATTCATGTCACTCTAAGTGCCATTATTTTATTCTTTTTTTATGGCTGAGTAGTATTCCACTGTACATGTACATATGTTAACACATTCATCTGTATTCATTCATTTGCTGATGGACATTCAGGATGCTGCCATGTGTGAGATACTCTATAAACAGTGCTGCAATAAACATTAAGGTGCATGTATTTTTTTCAAATTATAATTTTCTCTGGAAATCCCAAGAGTGGTATTGCAGGATCATATAGACTTACTTCGTTTTTTGAGGAATCTCCATAATGTTCTCCATTGTGGCTGCACCAATTTATTCCCATCAACAGTGCAGGAGGGTTCCTTTTTCTACATACCCTCTCTCTAGCATTTATTATTTCTCAACTTTCTGATAATGGCCATTCTGAGCAGTAAGAAGTGGTACCTCACTATATAGCTTGGATCTGCATTTCTCTAACAGTAATACTGAGTATCTTTTCACGTGCCCATTAGCCACCTGTACATCTTCTTTGGAGAAATGTACATTCAGGTCTTCAGCCCATTTATTGAATTATAGGAGCTGTTTGTATATTTTAGAAATTAATCCACTGTCAGTAGCATCATTTGCAAATATTTTCTCCCAGTCAGCAGGTTGTTTTCTTTGTTGTGCAAAAGCTTCAGAGTAATTAGATCCCCTTTGTTTTTTATTTGCATTACTCTAGGAGACGGATCCAAAAAAATATTGATGCAATTTATATCAAAGAGTATTCTGCCTGTTTCCTCTAAGCTTTATACTGTCCAGTCTTACATTTAGGTTTTTAATCCACTTTGAGGATTTTTGTGTTTTTTTAATAATTTTATTTATTTTGGGCTGTGTTGAGTCTTCGTTGCTGCATGGGCTCTTCTCTAGTTGTGGTTAGAGACGGTTTCTCTTGATGCAGAGCGTGAATCAAGGGCACGAAGACTTCAGTTCAGTGGTTGTGGCTTCCAGGCTCTAGAGCACAGGCTCAATAGTTGGTAGCACATGGGCTTAACTGCTCCACAGTAAGTGGGATATTCCTGGATCAGGGATCAAACCTGTGTCTCCCACACTGGCAGATGGATTCTTCACCACTGAGTCACAGGGAAGCCCTGAGTTTATTCTTCTATATGGTGTTAGAGAATGTTCTAACTTCATTCTTTCCCATGTAGTTTTCCAGTTTTCTCAGTCTTAACTTCAGATCAACTCAATTGAAAACGATACCCATCACAGTTTTAAAGAAAATGCCAGGAGATGTAGGTTCCATCCCTGGGTCAGGAAGATCCCCTGGAGGAGGGCATGGCCACCCATTCCAGTATTCTTGCCTGGAGAATCCCATGATCAGAGAAGCCTGGCAGGCTACAGTCCACAGGGTTGTAAAGAGTCAGACATGACTAAAGCAACTGAGCATACACACGTCAGTATCTGCTGGGGATTGGTTCCAGGACCCCTCATGGATACCAAGTCTATAGACACTGAAGTCTCTTATGTATAATGGCATGTATATATAAAACTTGTTAATTTTTAAACTTTTGTCTAACTGTAAGAATTAAAGGAATTTCTACATACCTTTTTCATAGTCAAACAACAAGTCAGATCATGATACACCACAGGCACAAAATCTTTTGAAAGATGTACATCAAATTCTACAAAGGCTGCACCCTGAGAGGAAAAAAAAATTTTTTTGAAAAATATTATCTAGCCCACAATACATCTAAAACTCTAAGAACAAATGTATTGTTCACTGTAAAAGTATAGACCTATCTATACACTCAAAAACTTCCTCAAGAATTATTTAATGCTATACTTCAAGCTTTTTCTAAAAGGTAATCTTTTAAAACAATTATAACTTCTTTTTTGTAACAGCACAACAATTTTTCCTGGCAATAAATTGGGTACTGATCCCACTCAAACACACTCCAGGGCCTTTCTGTGGCAGTGGACAGCCTCCACCAGTGTCACCTCTGCTCCTGCTATTAGCAGAAATGGAGCCTACAAGGAATCTGGGACATGGCTACCTCCCATCTTGTTGCCCCCTGCACACCTCAGTTCAACAGTCAAACCTTAACGGTGAGGTGGGAACAGGAAAAGCCGCAATCTCTTAGCTCTGCTACTTGGTGCACTTAAACAACACACTTTATAGCCTTTCTTAATAAAACCTCAATAATCAGATTAAAGAGGAAACTACAACTTCTGCTGAAAAGAGAAAACAGAAATGGATAGCAAGAATAATGCATAAACCAAATTTCCGAATACAAGCCTAAACAGAAGAAATATGTACACCAATTAGACTTAAGTCAGATCCATCATGACTTATGAATTAATTAATCCAAATAAAGGCTAAAAACATAAACTGACAAATTTGTCAATTCACTATAAGAAAACCAGCTGGGATCAAAGGATACAAGATCTGATGGTGCCTATGGCCTAGAGAAGTGCTGTGTAAGAATGGATGGACATGTTTCCATCCCTTACCCTAGCTTTAGTCAAGAAAAATGCTTAACTTGTCAGTACATATAGATCATAGGCTAGAACCAAAGGAGTCTGCTTCCTCTGTAACTTCTGAAGCAGGATATAAGCTTAGCTGCTTCCACTGTTAACAAGAAAATAATACAGATCATTTTTATCAAAGAGGGAAAAAAAAACTCTATACCCCCTAAAGAGTTAAAACAATTATACATAAAGTATAGCTTCCCAGTTTTAAAATTTAATTTTACATGATTACCATCCTTTAGGAAGATAAATTTACTAAGGGATAAAATCTGATCTCAAAATTCATGTGTGAGGAACTTTCCTGGTGGTCCAGTTACTAAGACTCCACATTTCACTGCAGGGGGCCCGGGTTCAAGCCCTAGCCAAGAAACTAATCCACCACATGCAGTGTAGCACAGCCAAAAATTAAAAAGAAAAAAAAATTCATGTGTGAACAAGTTTTAAGAAATAAGCCAATAATAACCAAAACCTCTTCAAGGATGTCTTTAACATGAAACCAAACGAACCTTTTATAACTAACATAAGACATTCTATAAAGTGATCCCTGAGAGTAAAAAGGGTTTCAACAGAAAAGGGCTCAATGCAATCTTCCCTCAAAAAGCAGACACCCTGAAAGCTCTTTATTAGGGATCTTCATGTGTTCGCAGCTAATAAAACCATGTTTAGATTACTTAACTATAAGGAACTGAAACTAGTTACAAATAATGACCTACTGCACAGCATACTTGTATTTTACCATCTTTTCAACACAAAATTATCAACTAAACATTTTTAAACATTAAAATAAATGATTATGATAATCAATCTAAGATCTCAAGAAATATAAAATGCATCATTACTTTATACACCACTAAGAGGGAGAAAAAACAATGCCAATCAAACCATGACAAGTTAAGACAGTTGTAAATCCTATCCCAATTTTAGAGATGTTAAAATATGGGAAAAGGGTGTCTTAGAATAGTTGTTTGCTTCATATAAGTGATAAAATTAAAATCTAACAAATCAAGTTTATTTGCTGAACTATTTTTAAAAAGACAAAGCTTAAGGCATGTATGTGGAGGACAATGGGAAAAAACTGAAATATAATTAGAGTTTCTCAGTTTTCCCCTTAGTTTAACTTCAAAACATGAGGCTTAACTTGAGGTACGATAGAAGGTGAGGGGGGAGCCACACAGGCTCTTGATTTAAGATGTTAAGCTTCAGGTACTGAAAAACCTAAAAGCTAAAAAAAAAAAAAAAAAAAAAAACACTAACTGAATAACGATATAAAAGGAGATGTGTATAAGAGACAGATAATAATCTCTAGGTCCATTCATGTCACTCTAAGTGCCATTATTTTATTCTTTTTTTATGGCTGAGTAGTATTCCACTGTACATGTACATATGTTAACACATTCATCTGTATTCATTCATTTGCTGATGGACATTCAGGATGCTGCCATGTGTGAGATACTCTATAAACAGTGCTGCAATAAACATAAGGATGGTATACTATATATATATCTCCATATATATATATGAAGCTTTATATACATATAATATATATATATAAGGAGTTTTATACACACACACACAAACACACACAATACTATAAAAAGTTAAGAAGTTCAACATAATCAGGTTGGTATACAGGAGGCAAACTGACATACTAAGTGTTTTTCTTTGCGACCCCCACCAGGCTTCTCTCTCCATGGAATTATCCAGGCAAGAATACTGGGAGTGGATAGCCATTCTCTTCTCCAGGGGATCTTCTCGACCCAGGGATTGAACCTGGGTCTCCTGCATTCCAGGCAGATTCTTTACCATTTGAGCCACCAGGGAAGCCCAAGTGAAGAGATATGACTAATAAGGAGTTAATATCTAACATAAAAATTTACAACTCAGCATCAAAAAAAAACCCCAAACTACCCAATTATTTAAAATGTTAGAGGAACTGAGTATACATTTTTCCAAAGGAAATGCAGATGACCAACAGATATAGGAAATGTTATAACACTCAGCATGAGGGAAATGCAAACCAAAACCACAAAGAACCGGACTTCCCTGGTGGTCCAATGGTTAAGAATCCACCTACCAATGCAGGGGACACGGGATCAAACTCCGGTCTGTGAAACAAATAAGCCTGTGCACCACAACTACCAAGCCTTTGTGCCACAACTACTGAAACTCGCATGCCTTAGAGCTCCTGCTCTGCAGTAAAAGTAGCCACAACTGAGAAGCCCTTGCAGAGCAACAAAGACCCAAGGAGAGCCAGAAAGAAATATAAAACAAAAAAAACCACAATGAGTTATCACCTCACTATCATCAAAAGAATGGCTATCATCGTAAAGAAGAGAAATAAATGCTGGCAAGCATGTAAAAGGAGCCCTCCTACACTGCTGGTGGGAATGTAAACTGGTACTGACACTGTGAAAAACAGTTATGAAGGTTTTTAAAAAGCTAAAAGAGAACTACTATATGACCCACCAATTTCACTCCTAGATATAAAGCTGAAAAATACTAATTTGAAAACATATATGCTCTTCAATGTTCATAGTAGCATTATTTACAATTTCCAAGATATAAAGAAACCAAACTGAATGGATAAAGATGTGGTGTATGTATGTACACACACACACAGCTCAGCTTTGTGTACTGCTCAGCCATAAAAGAGAGAGAAATTTTGCTATCTGTAACAACATGGATGGACTTGAAAGGTATTATGCTAAGTGAACTAAGTCAGATAGAGAAAGACTATACTATATGACATCACTTGCATGGAACAGTGGTTACCAGTGGAGAGAGGGAAGGCAGGAGGGGCAATAAAGGCATAGGGGATTACGTGGTACAAACTATTAGGTTTAAAATAAGCTACAAGGATACAACACAGGGAATGTAGCAAACATTTTACAATAACTATAAATGGAGCATAATCTTTAAAAATCATGAACAATTATAGTGTATACCTGTAATTTATGTAATATACATCAACCATACTACAAATCACCTAATTAACTTTTAAGAGGATGGTTAGGATTCCATCGCTTTAATTCCAATCTGTACCATGAACTGAAATTAAAATGGCTAGAAATATTTTATTTTCACTTAGAAATATATTTAGAAAAAGCAGAAATATTCTTCCTTTTACCCTATTAATGCAGACTGAAGGAGGCTGCCCCAACCTACAACTCTCTACTTTTCTACCTGTGGATCACTAGTCCAAAGTTGTTTAAAGAGAGGTTCACTTACATGACTAGCAGCATTTCTTAAAGAAGCAATAGTATTTTCTTGAACTTTAGCAAGCCTGAAAGAAAATAAATATTTAGAAATATAGTTACCATTAATAAAGAAAAAATAAATTTAGTAAAGAAGTCAACTATATTTTCAATAATGGACACAGTATTTATTCTCTATTTTGAGGCTAACTTTACCATCCCCAAAATAAGACTGACCATTACTTGGCTGGTGTGTACATTCCTTAAATCAAGCTCTAATAATCATAGGTATTTACAAGTCAATTTAAAGCCCACTTAGAAAATTACATTTAAATCCAGGGTAATAATTAAAAGGATCCTTTGACCTTTAGTTGGTTAAACCTTATCATCAAGCATAAGCTAGCAAATGCCGCTGCTGCTGCTGCTGCTTAGTCGCTTCAGTCGTGTCCGACTCTGTGCGACCCCATAGACGGCAGCCAACCGGGCTCCCCCGTCCCTGGGATTCTCTAGGCAAGAATACTGGAGTGGGTTGCCATTTTCTTCTCCAGTGCATGAAAGTGAAAAGTCAAAGTGAAGTTGCTCAGTCATGTCCGACCCTCAGCGACCCCATGGACTGCAGCCTTCCAGGCTTCTCCGTCCATGGGATTTTCCAGGCAAGAATACTGGAGTGGGGTGCCATTGCCGTCTCCGACCAAATGCTAGTACTACTCAAATATTCAACCTACTGAGCAGTTGTTGTAGAATTTCCTGCACCTCGATGTCCAACATCCAATGGTATTCTTGGTTTCCAATACTTGGAAAATGAAGATTTCATGTCACAACTGTATCCTGGTAACGGCTTAATAATTATATAGTCAACTGTCATAGGAAAAAAAGGGGAAGGGAAAAAGACAATTAAAAGGCTACAATGAACTCAATTAGACACCATCAATCCAGCTTTATCAGTTCATCAGAGAGAAATCAAGTCAATGCCCATTCAAAGTAAAGCTTCCAGAAAATTGCTGTTGTTCAGTCACTAAGTCATGCCCAACTCTTTTGTGATCCCACGGACTGTCACTCCCTGGGATACTTTGTCCATGGGATTTCCCAGCAAGAATACTAGAGTGGGTTGACATTTCCTTCTCCAGGGGATCTTCTCAACCCAGGGATCAAACCCAGGTCTCCTGCTTAGCAGACAGATTCTTTACCAATGAGAAACCAGGGAATGTATTTGTTAATATTCTGAAACAACTTATTAATTTAATTCTTTACCATTCTCAAAAGCACAATTTGAAACTAATTAGAATCCTAACTTAACCTTTGCTTATTTGTAAAGGGCCACCATGCTTGTCTAAGCTTACCTCTCACTTTGCCTATTGTTTTCCTAGAATTTCTGCTCATGATGGGAAGAGTAAGGATTCCAGCACTCTTCCCACTCTCTGCAATGGTGGACGATAAGAGACATGCTGTACCCACATGTCCAGGAAAAGCATCACCCTGAACTACATGTTCACTGAGATCTTCCTGAAAAATAAGCATAAGAATAACCCAAATTCTTATAATTCAATATTCTCCATTAAAAGATCAAAAAAGACACCCTTAAAACCAACTCGGAATCTATGGAAGAAAATCAGTAAGAAATACAACCAAATTTATATTCAGGTAATTTAGATAGCTTTGTTGTAACAAGTAACATATTTTTAGTATGCAAAGATATTTAATACACAGTATATTTAAGACTTTATGTTCATTAATTGTTACTGTTGATTTGTACTTCTGATCCTCTAACATATATTATGCAAATATAAAGCATCAACTGAATGTTTCTAAGTACTTTTATATTCAAAGACTAAGATATACCTGTTGTTCTTTAGTTGCTAAGTTGTGATCAACTCTTGCAAACCCATGGACTAAAACCCGCCAGGCTCCTCTGTCCATTGGATTTCCCTAGCAAGAATACTAGAGTGGGTTGCCATTTCCTTCTCCCAGGTATATTTCTGACCCAGGGACTGAGCCTGCATCTCTTGCTTGGCAGGCAGATTCATTACCACTGAGAACTAAGGAACCCCAAGATATTTTCCTTGTGGCTCAGCTGGTAAACAATCTGCCTGCAATGAGGGAGACCTGGGTTCGATCCCTGGGCTGGGAAGAGCCCCTGTAGAAGGGAAAGGCTACCCACTCCAGTATTCTGGCCTGGAGAATTCCACAGACTCTATATATAGTCCATGGGATCACAAAGAGTCGAACACGACTGAGCGACTTTCACTTTCACTTTTAATGTGTATTTTGTTCCTTATAAATGCATCTACACAGATGACTCAGAGGGATAGTAAACTCTAGGACACTGAATACTTGAGATTATATAGTGTGTTTTATCCACCTAGTCTATGAATAAATTAGTACTTTCAAAACTGCTAACCAAATGAAAGGGAAGTCAGACTGTTCGAGAAATTACTAATAGGTAGGTACTAAAAGAACAAGGAAACATTCAACCAAAACTTCATATTTTTATAATAAATGTCTCACAAATCTTATTAATTAGGCAAGATAACTTTACATTATAAAGCTATAAGAATTACTCAGGTTCTAATCCATCCTGAATTTTGCTATTTTCAGAAACACTGGCTAGGTGCTACTGTTGGGGAAGGTTTATTCCCCACCCTCAAAAAGTCAAACTCTAATCTAGTGTAAATGTGAATGGAAATATCAAAGAGCCAGGACCTTAGGAGAGGACCCAGTTTTATTTGTGAGGAGCAGATGAACAGCCCAAAAGCCAAGATAAGCATCACAAGCAGCTCTAGAAAGTTGGCAGCACAGAGTCTGAATAACTTGGCACAATTTTCACAGCAACCATTTTTTCTTACATATTTATACTATCAAGTAAAGTTGGAAAAATGAGTTCACTATTACAATGGATTCTTATAAAATTCTTCAATAAACAAAACTTCAGTCATGAAGAGGGCTCAATCATGCTAGTTACATCAGTCTGCCTGTCAAGTAACAGCCTATATTCTTCAAAGCAGTTTTGGGTACATTCATTTATGTTTAAAATACACGAAGACTTCAAGACATCTGGTCATAATTTGAATGCAATTTTGAAGTTCTCAATTATATTGTTAATGAGTCTGGCAACTCTAATTTTTTTAAATCTGCTAACATGTATGGAGGAGTAAACATCTAAAAAGCTGTATGAATCATATGTTTACATAAATTAGACTACAATAAAAATCAAAACATATGTAAAAATAAGCTCATGTCTACATTGTCTCTCACCCTCTTCAGTGAAATATACTTACCTCAAAAAAATCAAATATTAGTTCTAGGTTATCTGGTTCCATTGTCTGTATACTATACTCTGTCCAACGGTCAGGCTGTAAGCCATACCCACACTCCGGCTGTGAATGTCTACACTTGAATTCATTGTCGCTTATTAAGGCTATCTCCAGGCTATTTGACATTTTGTGAAGCACAGTGGGAGATACTCTATCATCATCATCTTCCTCCAGACCCTCTAATGTCAGCTTTACCCTAAATGAAAGGAAAAAATGATGAAATGCAAAAAGTGAAGAAAGAAAATCTACATATGTTACCTAAACACTAAATTAAAAATTGTTCCCTTTATATGCTAAACCCTCAAATAACAAAAGAACTATACATACTACAGGTTAAGGCATTAGTTGTATTTTATAAAATTGTGCTGTTTTTATCTCCAAAGATTTTTGCCAAGTATTAAAATGAGATAAATGCTCATTATGCCTAAGGCTATTTTCATTAATTCTTTGAGTTTTTAAAAATGAATCTAAAGAGGCATTTACTATTATCCATTTATAACTGGCTATCGTAATTTTTTATGAGAAGTTTCACAAATATATATATGACAAGTACAATTTTGAACCATATTCTGTTAGTGTGCCTTAAAAGACTGTTAGACAGGGACTTCCCCAGTGGTCCAGTTATTAAGAATCCGCATTCCAGTGCATGGGTTTTAGGTTGGATCCCTAGTTGCAGAACTAAGATCCCACATGCTGCAGAGCAATTAAGCCCACACCACAACTACTGAGCCCATTTGCCTTAGAACCTGAGCACCACAACTAGAGAAAAGCCCTCATGCCTCAACTAGAAAAGACCACATGCCACAATGAGAGATCCTGAATGTTGCAACTAAAACCCGATGCAGCCAAATAAACATAAAAAAAAAAAAACGCCTGTTAAGAGTTGGAGGTCGTAAATTTTTAAATTTCCCATACTTCTCACTACACTGAGACCAGGTATTTTGTGAACAGATTATTAAAGAAAACTATGGTATTAATTGGAGAAGGAAATGGCAATCCACTCCAGTATTCTTGCCTAGAGAATCCCACGGACGGAGAAGCCTAGTAGGTTACAGTCCACGGGGTCGCAAAGAGTCGGACACGACTGAGCGACTGAACTGACTGACTGACTGATGGTATTAATGGTATTAAAAGCATGGTATATCCATTTCCAAGTATGCATGGCTTTTATGTATTTACATATATGTACTTTTTAATGAAACAAAGGAACAAAACGAGAAACCAAGAGTCTTATAACTCCCACAGCAATGAAAATAAAAGACAAATTACCTAAGCCACTGGATCACAAAGACTAATTTACTCCCAGTGAGAAGCAATCAGCTGCAGAGAACGCTTGTAAAGCCAATAAGTTAACTCAATTCTAGAATATGTCTTGCACCAACTGGAATGTACATAGATCACATAACTTTAATACCAATGATGTAGGAGTAATGTTACTGTATAGAGTACAGTTGAGCTAGGAAAGCTTTTCATTCTAGATTTAAATAAGATCCACTTAATAATACAAGTAATAGAACTGCATTAGTGAGGCCTATTCTCTGAATGACCTGCTGCCTCCAACAACTGTGCAGACTTATCTTACAGGCACATATTCCAAGGTATCTCAAAGAGGACATGATTATTCAATTAATAATAATGTACCATAGTGATACTGTAAAATCAAAAGTAGCACCACTTTAATAATCCAAACAAAAAAGATCCTTTCTTCTCTCCAAACTCTTAGGAATATCTCTGAACAATTGATTTTGCTGGTGAGCCTGAAAGAACAAACATTCTTTACCAGGACATACAAAAAGCGACCACAAATGGACTGTAATAAATCGACAAGGAAAGCATGGAAGATTAAATATGACTATTCTCAGGACTTTCTGGTGGTCCAGTGGTTAAGACTCCAAGATCCCAACATAGGCAACAGGGGTTCGATCCCTTGTAAGGAACTAGGATGCTGCATGCCCAGGCCAAAAATAAAAAATAAAAAGCAAGTCTACAAATAGCAATGTGCAACTACCTACCTCTCCCCCCTCCCCAAAAAAACAAGTTTAAAGGGATCAATGAAAGATTTTAGTTCATTTATATTAAAGGTGTTCTTCAAATAGCTATATAAATGTTATCAGTTCAGTTCAGTCACTCAGTTGTGTCTGACTCTTCCCAACCCCATGGACTACAGCACGCCAGGCTTCCTTGTCCATCACCAACTACCGGAGCTTGCTCGAACTCATGTCCATTGAGTCGGTGATGCCATCCAACCATCTCATTCTCTGTCGTGCACTTCTCCTCCGACCTTCAATCTTTCCCAGCATCAGGGTCTTTTCCAAGGAGTCAGTTCTTTGTATCAGGTGGCCAAAGTACTGGAGATTCAGCTTTAGCATCAGTCCTTCCAGTGAATATTCTGGACTGATTTCCTTTAGGATTGACTGGTTGGATCTCCTTGCAGTCCAAGGGACTCTCAAGAGTCTTTCCCAACACCACAGTTCAAAAGCATCAGTTCTTTGGTGCTCACCCTTCTTTATGGTCCAACTCTCACATCCATACATGATTACTGGAAAAACCATAGCATTGACTAGACAGACCTTTGTTGACAAAGTAATGTCTATGCTTTTTCATACACTGTCTAGGTTAGTCATAGCTTTCCTTCCATGGAGCAAGTGTCTTTTAATGGCTGCAGTCACCATCTGCAATGATTTTGGAGTGCAAAAAAATAAAGTCTCTCACTATTTCCATTGTTTCTCCATCTACTTGCCATGACGTGATGGGACCAGAGGCCATGATCTTCATTTTCTGAATGTTGAGTTTTAATCCAGCTTTTTCACTCTTCTTTCACCTTCATCAAGAGGCTCTTTAGTTCTTCTTTACTTTCTGCCAGAAGGATGGTGTCATCTGAATATCTGAGGTTACTGATATTTCTCCCGGCATCTTGATTCCAGCTTGTGCTTCAGCCAGCCCAGTACTTCACATGATGTACTCTGCATATAGGTTAAATAAGCAGGGTGACAATATACAGCCTCGACGTACTCCTTTCCCAATTTGGAACCAGTCTGTTGTTCCATGTCTACCTGTAACTGTTGCTTCTTGACTTGCATACAGATACAGGTATGCATATAGGACCTGCATACAGGAGGCAGGTAAGGTGGTCTGGTGTTCCCATCTCTTTCAGAATTTTCCAGTTTGTTGTTATCCACACAGTCAAAGGCTTTGGCATAGTCAATAAAGCAGAAGTAGACATTTTTCTGGAACTCTTGCTTTTTCTATGATCCAAGAGATGTTGGCAATTTGATCTCTGATTCCTCTGCCTTTTCTAAACCCAGCTTTAACATCTGGAAGTTCATGGTTCACGTACTGTTGAAGCCTAGCTTGAAGAATTTTGAGCATTATCTTGCTAGCACGTGAGATGAGTACAATTGTGTGGCAGTCTGAACATTCTTTGGCATTGCCTTTCTTTGGAATTGGAATGAATATATAAATGTTATAGTCTATCATAAAGTTAACACTGCTTTCCAAGTTCTGGTGGAATCAAGTGAAAGAGAAACTTGTGTGTAAAATGTGGTGGTGAGATTTGCTTGTTAGATTACTCCTTTTGGCTTGTGGAAATCACTAAGTAAGCAGTGCTGAAGGCAGTCCAAGTCAGAGTCTCCCAAAGAGCCTGAACAGCTGCAGAAGCTCTTCATCAGGAGTGAGCTTTGCAACAACCAAGGAGAGTCTGAGAAGCCATTCTGAGCATTGGGGAATGCTCACACTGTGGCCATGAAGGGTCCAAATATCAAGCACTCTAGAGGCATGGGTTTGTCACAGTGGAGGTGGCAGATCTCACCATGAATGCAAGACCACACAAAGTGGATGGAAGAGTTGTGGAACCAAAGAGGGTTGTATCAAGAGAAGATTCTCAAACTGCCCACTTAAATGTGAAAAAGGTTTTTGTTGGTAGCATTAAAGAAGACACTGAATAACATCAGCTAAGAGATTAATTTGAACAGTATGGGAAAACTGAAGTCGTTGAAATCATGAATCACTGAGGCAGTGGCAAAAAGAGAGGATTTGCTTTTGTAACCTCTGATGACCATGACTCTGTAGATAAGACTGCCATTCAGAAATACCATACTGTGAAGGGTGACAACTGTGAAGTAAGAAAAAGTCCTATCTAAGTAAGAGATAGCTACTGCTTCATCCAACCAAAGAGGTAGAAGTACTTCTGGAAACTTTGGTGGTAATCAAGGAGGTTGTTGTGGTGAGGATGACAACTCTGGTTGTCGAGGAAACTTTGGTGGTCAAGCTGGCTTTGGTAATAGCCATTGGTGGTGATGGATATGGTGGCAGTGGGGATGGCTATGGATTTGATAGCAATGGAAACAATTTTGGAGGTGGCAGAAGCTACAATGATTTTGGCAATTACAATATCAATCTTCAAATTCTGGACTCATGCAAGGAAGAAACTCTGGAGGGAGAAGTTCTGGCTCGTATGGTAGGGAAGGCCAATACCTTGCTAAACCACAAAAGCAAGGTGACTCTGGTGGTTCCAGCAGTAGCAGTAGCTATGGCAGTGGCAGGTTTTAATTACTGCCAGGAAACAAAGCTTAGCAGGAGAGGATAGTCAAAGAAGTGACAGGGAAGCCACAGGTTGTAACAGATTTGTGAACTCAGACAAGCATAGTGGTGGCAGGGCCCAGCAGCTATGAAGAAATATGTTTTAGACAATACTCATCTGTATGGGTGAAAAACTTGAGGACTGTATTTTTGACTAATTGTGTAACAGGTTATTCAAGTTTGTTCTGTGTAAAGCATTCCAGGACAGAGTTTTAAAGTAGACTTTTTTTTGCACCCATGTAACAGTCTGATCATGACACTGAATAAATGTGTCTTTAAAAATAAATAAATAAAATGTGGTGTTAAGGAGATAAAAAATTATGTTAAGTGGTTTATTTAAAATGCAAACACTATTGCTAAGCTTTTAAAATAGTCATGATAAATTTGCAGATAAATTATTTTCTAGCAAATGAAGGCTTAACCTATCAATACTATGAATTTGGGGGAAAGAGATGGTCAAAACAAACATCAATTGCTAACTATGCACAATTATTTCAGTAGGAATCAGTTAATTTGTAGTGGCCAAGTAAGTATGGTTATAAAAATATACCAATTTAAGCCTAAGCAACACAGTAATATATACAAACACTCAACTTCTATATAAACAAGAAAAACATAGGACTCAGTATACATAAACAATCCAATCAGAACACAATTAATTATCTATTAATTTTTTTGGCTGCATCGCAGTATGCAGGATCTTAGTTCACCAACCAAGGATGGAACCACGTCCGTTACAGTAGAAACGAGAAGTCCTACCATCATCATTTCAAAGTCATAAAACAAAAACACTTTATAGCTATAACACAACTTATTTGCTTCTTTTAACATGTAAATACAGTATCTAATTATTTATGACTATCTGGTTAGAGAATCTTTGCAATCAAACTGACCGAGCAGATCAGCTATGTGGTCCAATTACCTAGGTTTCTCAGAAGCAAAGCAGAGGCCTAAAAAAGCTAATGATCAGGGACAAGGTACACCCAACACACTTTACTCACTCTCAGAACAGGCGAGTGGAAAGTGTTGAGAAGTATCGCTCACTCTTTCCCATATGTATTTTATGACTAGGATAAGTAATATAGTATTTTCAGCAGTTGTTGTAAAGCGTTTATGGATTTACAAACTGTACCATCATTATTAATTTTATCATGAAAATAGATATTAACTATTATTATTAACTACTTTAGTTACTGAAATGGCCCTTTCAACCCAGTCCTGACATATTGTTAGAAAAAGCTGCATTACACAGCATACTTAGAATTCTCGGTCCCAAAGTTAAAAAAAATTCAAATGATAAGGCTGCCTGCTTTGCTAAGAAATTGGTCCATTCAAAGATATACATGGTGACATTACAAAAGTTTAAAAGTTACTATTTAGTTAGTTATACAAAACTTGACATCTATTTCTTAAATTAAGATTAAAATTGCACTAATCTGGAACTGCTGTGGTAACTGTGACCTTTCCTTAATGAAAAGGTTTTTTGTTTTTAAGACACAGGAAAAGTTAGGACACTGAAGTGTATTTCCAGTGACCATTTTTCTGTTTGTGCCATTCTCCCCTCATTTAACACAAAATCATTTCTTCACATCAATTTTAAAACAAACTGCTACACTAAGAAATTTCAAATGGTAGGAACTACAAAGACATGTCAGCCTAGAAATCACTTACGTAAGGTAAAAAATTTTTCTGATTTCACATTTGGAGATTAAGACTAATGTAAGTACATTTACCTGTAGTAATCCTTCATGCAAGGAAGCAAATTCACTTTTACAAGACCCCACTGTTTGTTAGAATAAGAATGCTATTTCCTTAGTTGATACACTTAAAGCCTATAACCATATGGATCAGAAATCTACAGCAATGGTGAAAATAAATAAGTAACAAACACACATGGTCCTACCTAAATCTAGATTTTTTAAATTTTTTCTTGGTTATTGAGACAGGAGGTTTTTCGGAATAATGCAAACGTAATCTGATTTCGGTCTGACATGTCAGCCATCCAGAATCCAGAGTCTCAATACCATCTAGAAGAAGTATGAAGAACACTAATTAATATACACATTTTAAAAAACAATCCAATAACTACAAGACACATTGACAGTTCCAGTTCACATTCACAGTTTGATACATTCAGGTTATCTATCACTGGCATTTCTCTTCAAAGCAAATATACAAGTAGTCTTAAATTTGTCATTAAAAGAAAACTTTTATATGAAGTACATAAAGTATATACATATGAAGGGGGAAAAAACTAAATGAACATTAACAACTAAACAAACCAAATTAAAATACTCTTATTGAATATATTATTGAAGCAATACAGATCTATCTCAGAAAGAATACATATCCCAAGAAGGCTTATAACCTAGCAGTTGTTCCACTGGTGACCACAGTTACAATTCCAAAGTGTCACATGAGATACTCAGCTGAAAACTAGTTATTCCACTAGTGCTGGCAGTGGAGATACCAGGAGGTAAGAATCAAACAAAATCAATGTACTGGGAGATGCTAGGGGCAGGGAACAGGCGGTTGCCAACTAGAGGGTAGCAGAGGCCGAACAGGAAAAGGGGCTTGGAACAGAGCCTGACACACACCAAGTACTGAACAAATATTTGTTGGAAGATTTTATCGCGTAACAACACCCCATTTCTGGAGCTGTTTATCTCCTGAGCCATGGCATAGTTCATGACTCCAAGGAGATTAAGCCCTGAGCCTTTGGAGTGGGAGCACTGACTCTTACAAGACCCTAGACAACCAGAGAACTAACCCTAGGGAGTACCAAGAACTAACACAAAAGAAACCACCTGAATACAAGACCCACCATCACCCAACCACCAGTAGCATCCTGTATAGGACACCTCATCTAAACGACAAACAAAACAAAAATACAAACCAAATCATCAGCAGACAGGCGTTCCACCTCACTCAGCATTTCCCATCAGAGGAAAAACAAACAAAAACTCAGCACAAATCTCACCCTATAGGAAGCTCACACAAACCACTGGACTAACCTTAAGAGGGCAGAAACCAAAAGGAAGAAATAATTCAACCTTCTTCAAGGAAAGAATTCCACTTTCCTTGAAGCCTGAGAAAAGGAGACCTCAAACACATTGAAAAGGCAGAGAAATAATGCACAAATGAAGGAACAAACCAGAAACACAGAAGTCCAAATAAATGAAGAGGAAACAGGGAAACTACCTGAAAAAAAAAACAGAATAATGATAATAAAGATGATCAAAAACCTTGAAAACAAAATGGAGAAAATGCAAGAATCAATAAACAAAGACCTAGAAGAATTAAACAATAAACATACAGAGACAAACACAATTACGGATATTAAAAATACTCTAGAAGGAATCAATAGCAGAATATCTGAAGCAGAAGAAAAAATCTGAGCTGAAAGATAAAATGGCAGAAATATCTTCTGAAGAGCAGAACGAAGTAAAAAGAATGAAAAGAGCTGAGGACAGTCTCAGAGACCTCTGGGACCATATTAAATGTACCAACTTTCCAATTATAGGGGTCACAGAAGAAGAGAAAAAGAAAGGCTATGAGAAAATTTTTGAAGAGATTATAGTTGAAAATTTCCCCAACATGGAAAAGGAAATAGTCAAGTCCAAGAGTCACAAAAAGTCCCATACAGGATAAACCCAAGGAGAAACACCAGGATAGTAACAAAAACTAAACACAAAGAAAGAATATTAAAAGCAGCAAGGGAGATGCAACAAGTAACATACAAGGGAAACCCCATACATTTAACAGCTTATCTTTCAGTAGAAACTCTGCAGGCCAGAAGGGAATGGCAGGATATATTTAAAGTACTGAAAGGGAAAAATCTACAACTAAGATTACTGTACCTGGAAAGGATCTCATTCAAAATTGACGAAAAACTTTTCAGAAAGCAAAGCTAAGAGAATTCAGTACAACCAAACCAGCTTTACGACAAATGTTAAATGGACTTATATAGTCAGGAAATACAACAGAAGAAAAGAGATCTACAAAATCAACCCCAAACAATTAAAGAAAATGACAATAGGAACATACATATCAATAAATTACTTTAAATGTAAATGTATTAAATTCTCCAACCAAAAGACACAGACTGGCTGAATGGATACAAAAGAAGACACATATATATGCTGTCTACAAGAAACCCACTTCAGACCTCAAGACACATAGACTGAAACTGTGAGGACAGAAAAATGTATTTCATGCAAATAGGAAGCAAAAGAAAGCTGGAGTAGCAATCCTCATATCAGACAAAATAGACTTTAAAGAGGATTACAAGAGATAAGGAAGGACACTACATAATGATTAAGGGATCAATCCAAGAGGAAAGCATAAGTAACTATGCACCCAACATAGGAACAACTCAATACATAAGACAAACACTAACAGACACGAAAGGAGAAATTGACAGTAACACAATAATAGGACACTTTAACACCCCAGTCACACCAATGGACAGACCATCAAAACAGAAATTAATAAGGAAACACAAGTCTTAAATGATACATTAGATGAGATGGATCTCACTGACATCTTCAGGACATTCCATCCAAATGCAGAAGAATACACCTTCTCAAGTGCACATGGAACATTACCCAGGATAGACCACATCTTGGGTCACAAATCAAACCTCAGTAAATTTAAGAAAACTGAAATCATATCAAGCATCTTCTCAGACCACAATACTATGAGAGACTAGATATCAACTACAAGAAAAACTGTAAAAAAACAGATTTTTACATAAACACATGGAGATTAAACAATACATTTCTAAATAACTAACAGGTTACTGAAGAAATCAAAAGAGAAATCAAAAAATTTCTAGAAACAAGTGACAATGAAAACACAACTCAAAACGTATGGGATGCAGCAAAAGCAGTTCTAAGAGGAAGTTTATAGCAATACAATCCTACCTCAAGAAACAAGAAAAACAGTGAATAGACAACCTAACTTTACACCTAAAACAACTGGAAAAAGAAGAAACCCCCAAATTAGCAGAAGGAAATAAATCATAAAATTTGAGCAGAAATAAATGAAAAAGAAACAATAGTAAAGATTAATAAAACTAAAAGCTGGTTCTTTGAGATGATAAACAAAACTGACAAACCTTTAGCCAGACTCATCAAGAAAAAAGAATCAAATCAACAAAATTAGAAATGAAAAACGAGAGGTTCCAACAGACAATGCAGAAATACAAAGGATTATAAGAGACTATTATGAAAAACTAACCTGGAAGAAATGGACAGATTCTTAGAAAAGTTCAATCTTCTAAGAAATTGTGAACAACCCAATTCAAGCACTGATATTGAAGCTGTGATCAAAAATTTCCCAGAAAACAAAAGCCCAGGACCAGATGGCTTCACAGGAGAATTCTATCAAACATTTAGAGAAGAGCTAATGCCTATCCTTCTAAAAATCTTTCAAAAAATTGCAGAGGAAGGAACACTGCCAAATTCACTCTATGAGGCCACCATCACCCTGATACCAAAATCAGACAAAGACAACACACAAAAAAGAAAACTACAGGCCAATGTCACTGATGAACATAGATGCAAAAATCCTCACCAAAATGTTAGCAAACAGAATTCAGCAACACATCGAAAAGCTCATACACCATGATCAAGTTTGGTTTATTCCAGGGATGCAAGGATTCTTTAACATACATAAATCAATCAATGTGATACCCCATATTAACAAATTGAAAGATTAAAACTATATGATCATCCCAATAGATGCACAAAAAGCTTTTGACAAAATTCAGCACCTATTTATGATTAAAACTCTTCAAAAAATGGGCATAGAAGGAACCTACCTCAACACAGTAAAGGCCATATATGATAAGCCTACAGCAAACATTATTCTCAATGGTGAAAAACTGAAAGCATTCCCCCTAAGATTAGGGAAAAGACAAGGGTGTCTATTTTCACCACTATTATTCAACATAGTTTTGGAGGTTCTAGCTACAGCAACGGAGAAGGCAATGGCAACCCATTCCAGTACTCTTGCCTGGAAAATCCCATGGACAGAGGAACCTGGTAGGCTGCAGTCCATGGTGTCGCTAAGAGTCAGACACGACTGAGCGACTTCACTTTCACATACTGGAGAAGGAAATGGCAACCCACTCCAGTTCTTGCCTGGAGAATCCCAGGGACAGGGGAGCCTGATGGGCTGCTGTCTATGGGGTCGCACAGAGTCGGACACTACTGAAGCAACTTAGCAGCAGCAGCAGCTACAGCAATCAGAGAAGAAAAATAAATAAATCCCAATCTGAAAAGAAGAAGTAAAGCTCTCACTGTTTGCAGATGACATGACACTTTACATAGAAAACCCTAAAGATAGTACCAGAAAATTAATAGAGCTAACCAGTGAATTTAGCAAAGTTGCAGGATACAAAATCAATATACAGAAATTACTTGCATTTCTATGTACTAACAATGAAAAATCAGAAAAAGCAATTAAGGAATCAATTCCATTCACCATTACAAAAAGAATTAAATATCTAGGAATAAACTTACCTAAGGAAACAAAAGAACTGTACAAAGAAAATTGTAAGACACTACTGAAAGAAATCAAAGATGACATAAACAGATGGAAAGATATTCCATGTTCCTAGGTAGGAAGAATCAATATTGTGAAAATGAGTATACTACCAAATGCAATCTACAGATTTAACGTGATCCCTATCAAATTATCAATGGCATTTCCTACAGAATCAGAACAAAAAATTTCACAGTTCACATGGAAACACAGAAGACCCCGAATATCCAAAGCACTCTTGACAAAGAAGAATGAAGCTGGAGCAATTAACCTTCCTGACTTCAGGTTATACTACAGGTATCAGAACAGTATGGTACTGGCATGAAAACAGAAATATAGACCAATGGAACAACATAGAAAGCCCAGAAATAAACCCATGCACCTATGGGTACCTTATTTTTGACAAAGGAGGCAAGAATATACTATGGGGCAAAGACAGCCTCTTCCATAAATGGTACTTGGAAAACTGGACAGCTACATGTAAAAAAATGGAATTAGAACACTTTCTAACACCATACACAAAGATAAACTCAAAATGGATTAAAGACCTAAATGTAAGACCAGAAACTATAAAACTCTTAAGAGGAAACATAGGGAGAACCCTCGATGACATAAATCAAACCAAGATCCTTTATGACCCACCTTCTAGAGTAATAGAAATAGAAACAAAAGTAAACAAGTGGGACATGATTAAACTTAAAAGTCTTGCACAGCAAAGGAAATTATAAGCAAGGTGTAAAGACAAGCCTCAGAATGAGAGAAAATAACAACAAATGAAATAACTGACAAAGGCTTAATTTTCAAAATATACAAGCAGCTCATACAACTCAATACCAGAGAAACAAACCACCCAATCAAGAAGTGGGAAAAAGACCTAAACAGACATTTCTCCCAAGAAGACATACAGATGGCTAACACACACATGAAAAGATGCTCAACATCACTCATTGTTAGAGAGATGTAAATCAAAATTACAATGAGATATCACCTCACACTGGTCAGAACAGCCATCAACAAAAATTCTACAAACAAATGCTGGAGACGGTGTGGAGAAAAGGGAATGCTCTTGCACTGCTGGTGGGAATCTAAATTGATCCAGCCACAATGGAAGATGGTATGGAGATTCCTTTAAAAACTAGGAATAAAACTACCATGGGACCCAGCAATCCCACTCCTAGGCATATACCCTGGGGAAACCATAATTGAAAGAGACACATGTATCCCACTGTTTATTGCAGCACTATTTACAATGGCTAGAACATGGAAGCAACCTAGATGTCCATCAACATATGAATGGATAAACAAGTTGTGGAACATACACACAATGGAATATTACTCAGCCATTAAAAGGAATGCATCTGAGTCCATTCTAATAAGGTGGATGAATCTAGAACCTACTATACAGAGTGAAGTGAGTCAGAAAGATAAATATTGTATTCTAACACATATATACGGAATCTAGAAAAATGGTAATGAAGAATTTACTTACAGGGCAGCAATGGGGAAACACATATAGAATAGACTTATGGACATGGGGAGAGGGGAGGAAAGGATGAGATGTATGGAAGGAGTAACACAGAAGCCTCCATGATCATATGTAAAATAGATAGTCAATGGGAATTTGATGTATGGCTTGGGAAACTCAAAACAGGGGCTCTGTATCAACCTAGATGGGTGGGATGAGGAGGGAGATAGGAGGGAGGTTCAAAAGGGAGGGGATATATGTGTATCTACGGCTGATTCATGTTGGGATTTGACAGAAAACAGCAAAATTCTGTAAAGCAATTATCCTTCAATGAAAAATTGTTTGTTTGTTTTAATGAAAAATAAATAAATAAATGCATTATCCACCTACACATTCTGCCATTGATAAACTGCATGATTGTGATTAACACTGCTAGCACTGTTTAATTTGAAGTTTCTTACTAACAAAAGTAATAACATTGTCATAAATACCAGGGAGCTGACAACTGTTTTGTACCTAAGTTTTCCATCAACAGGATTTAAAAAAAATAAAATAAAATCAAGGAAATTTTCTCCTTAGGTCTGATTTCCTATCAAAATTTTATACATAAAGAGAAACCATTACCACCTCAAGTGTTAAGACTACTTTATGATGTAATATAAATAATCCCAAACAAAATCAAGAAAGTAAGTTAAATTACTGTCCAAACACTACAAAAGCATATACATCTGTAAAGTGGATAAACATATGTACCTAGTAAAACAACAATCAAAACACTCAGGCCCAGACTTCCCTGATGGCTCAGTGGATGGGAATCCATCCACCAATGAACAGAATAGAGGCTCGATTGCTGGTCTGGTTATAAGATCTCACATGCCACAGAGCAACTAAGTCCTAGCACCACAACTACTGAGCCCACCAGCGTAGAGGCCATCCTCCACAATAGAAGTCACTGCAATGAGAAGCCTGCATACCACAATGCACACCACATTGAAGAGTAGCCCTCCCTCACCGCAACTAGAGAAAGCCTACGTGCAGCAATGAAGACCCAGTAGAGCCATATAAATAAATAAAAATAAAACATCCAGGCCCTACTCCTTCCTGTATTCAACAGGAACAAGTAATTCTGGTTATGAGCAATTATCTCTGGTTCTGTAAGCACACATTCTGCTCACCCCCTTTATAACTTTTGATTCCTATGGTACAGTATCTAAAATGAAGATGGAGGTTTAGCATGATAATAAATTCCAGTCATTGAAGAAATAACTTGAATGCTTAGGATAAAATATCTACTGATGCAGAAAGTATAAGAATGCATAACATTTTCAGAAGTAAAAGGACTTTAGACTCCACTGTAAATTGTTTACTCAGCCAGAATGACTAGAACACTATTCTTAATCTGGATTTTAGTATAAATGCACATACAAACAATGCACAAATGTAGGTTATGAGTAATGGTTCACATTTAAAGGTTTAGAACAATTAATATTCTCAAACACAAGTAATGATATAATAACCATTAAGTATAATACTTTTAAGTTAATTCTATTAATTCATACACCTAAAGTTACCAGCCAAATAAAAATCAAAAAGATAAAATTGTAAAGCATAAGAAATATACTGAAGAGAACTCCCTGGCAATCCAGTGCTAAGGACTCTGCACTTCTACTGCAGAGGACACAGGTTTGATCCCCCAGATTGGGGAACTAAGATTCCACAAGCAGCATGGTGATACAGTAGATCCTGGTGATCCAGTGGATTAAGAGTCCACCTGCCAATTCAGGGGACACAGGTTTGGCCCCTCGTCCAGGAAGATTCTACATGCCATGGACAACTGAAGCTCATGCACCACAACTGATGAGTCCCTGAGCTGCAACTACTGAAGCCCTTGTGCCGAGACCCCGTACTCTGCAACAAGAGTAGCTACTGTAATGAGAAACCTACGTATGGCAACACCCACTCATCCTAACTAGACAAAGATGCAGTACAACCAAAAATAAATAGATAAATAAATAATCTAAAAAAAAATCATAGTCTTATTTCTCTGTGCTGTTTCTAACGAAATGTTATATAAGATCTCAACCATGTGAATGAAGATTTTTGAAAACTCAGTCTCACTTACTGTGGATTCCAAATTGTCCATCGTCAATAATAATTTCACTTTCTAAAATTGAAGGAAAATAGAAAACTTAGTTAAATCCATGATGTACACACAGAATGAACAACTCAGAAATTACCCACCTTAAGGATTTTTTTAAATTAATTAAAAATATAAAAGCATCCCAAAGTGAATAAGCATATTTATTGTAGCCCTCAATAAAGAAACCCCTTTTAAGGAGGCTATGAGACAGTAATAGTTCTTACATTCATGGTGATTATTCACAATGTTACAAGGAAGAGAAAAGAAAACTCCTCAGAGAGGTGCTCCAGACTAGAGGCACTAGGACAAATGTTTATACCAACCAATGTATGAGACTGACAAGTTGCTGGACAACAATATCGCCTGGTTTTTTTCAAACCAAAGATCTTGGCACAATTAAAATGCTTATTCTCACATAGTGCCTATTCTGATCTTAACTATAATGCTCATCAAACCCCAACTATTCTCTACAGCCAGCTAAAAGCTTTTCAAACAGTATAAACTTACCTGTATACACAGAGCTGTGAGGAACTACCAAAAGAAAGTGCTCCCTTCCAACAGAAATGTCAACTAAATGAGAAAAACTGTTAATCCCCACCCTCTAAGTAAAATACTGATTATCTTCCCTGCTACTTCATTCCCCAGTTTAAACATAAATTTGAAACAGTTGTCAAAATAAGTGTGATAGTTTCCAGTAAAGACTCTCTGGTATATTTCACACAGCTCTTAAGTTCAGAAGTTATACTTCCCAAAAGTTTAAAATAAATTTATTAAAAAGATCAGAAACAAAATCATCCTACCTCTCAAAGAAAATATATTTAATTGCAGGATGCTTCAAAATGCAGTTTTTTAAATATTCAATTCCTAATAATTCCAACCTCAGTATAATTCTAAAGTACACTATCATAACAATTATAAATACAGTATCAGAAATGTATTAAAACATGCAAAAAGAAAATCCAACAGAGGATGGAACAAGATACTTGTTTAAACGAGATGTGTCCTTGATGCAGGGTAAAGCAGAATCACTCATTATTTTCTAATCTAAGCTAGTAACTAACAAGCCATTTATTATCTTTAAATTATAATTTTTTCTAGAAACTAAAAGATTTCTCAGCACTAATTTATACACAAAACCAAGTGGGCAATTTAATGTATGTGAAAAGAATTTCAAATTTCAATCTCAGTATGGAAAAAGAAATTCAAAAATACTTGTATGAAGAGAAATGCCATTGTTGGGCATAAGAAAACTAAATATAACACTTAAACAAACAAAAATTATCTGAATAGCAACTTTTAACATAGCCAGCAAGGTACTGGGCGAAAATGTCTGCTGCTGCTAAGTCGCTTCAGTCGTGTCCGACTCTGTGCGACCCCATAGACGGCAGCCCACCAGGCTCCCCCGTCCCTGGGGTTCTTCAGGCAAGAACACTGGAGTGGGTTGCCATGTCCTTCTCCAATGCATGAAAGTGAAAAGTGAAAGTGAAGTCGCTCAGTCGTGCCCGACTCTTAGCGACCCCATGGGCTGCAGCCCGCCAGGCTCCTCCGTCCAACCAGGAAATCTGAATTCATTCATACAAGTTTATTCAAATATTCACTAGTTTAAAAAAAAAAAACACATAGACACAATAAATAAAATAATATACTACTTAAAGTTAAAAGAATCATTGTTTTGTGTTAGTTCTTTCTTTGAATGTTCTCTGAGTTCTCTGAGCAAGTAATCAAAGCCACAGACAGATGCTCAGTTAAGAAAAATGCTGTTTTACAAACTTTTGTAACTACTCCAAATGGAAATATATATTCCATGAAGTCATCTAATCCAAGAAATTAAAAATAACTAGACAAAGGTTTCTAATTAAGTTTACAAAGAAAGGCAATTAAGAACTGCTTAGTTTTGAAAGTAAGACACTAAGTGAAACTTGTAGTACTGACAATGCATTTACCTTAAACTTTAAAATAAATATTTATTAAATCCCACTAAGCCAATGTGCAGCATATTAGTAACTTTATGCATATGCCTCAAACAGATGCAGTTAATGCCCATACCTAAAGGGGTTATTGATCGTGGTTGTAGATGAGTCTCCCACTTGTGAACTATGACTTGACATGGGCCACCGATAGTCTGCAATTTAAAAGTTAAACGTCTGCAATAATTTCTTGTATCTTATTTTCTACCCATGATGTCATTAGATGTTTGTGGCCTAAGTCTTATACTAAGCATGAAACCAAGAGATTCATCTTAATATCAATATTGTAATGCCCCAAATCAGGAATGTACCAGGTCACAAAACATGATGAACGCTGGAAGAAAATGAGGGTGAGGCAGTAAACAAAGAAAAATGAGATGAACTGGCACATAAAACTGTTCTAAACCCATTCTTTAATCTGCCAACAATACTCAGTTTAATCTCTAACTGATACTCTGTTCTGAGTTAAATTAACAGCAAATACACATTATGTTCCGTATGTCGGCAGTCAATGTGATTACTGGAAGAAGCATCTCATCTGAAGTAACTCTTCAAGGGTTTGGAAAAAGCTGAAACTCTCCGATAGAAATAAACAGTAAGAACAAATACTGCAAGATCAAATATCACAAGTATGCAAGGAACTAGAAGGCATCATAAAGTTCTTCATTTCATATATTTAAAAACTGCTAAGTAGGTAACGGGAAGAATATCAGATCCTCATATCAGAGTAACCAGTGCTTTTAAGGAGCACAAGAAGCCCTTTCCTTCAGGAAAGGAAACATGGACGGGTAAATCTGAAGAACAAGTTTAATTAAATGGGAGTAGGCATCCAGTTTTACTCTTCATGCCTCGAAGTTTATAAACTCATACAGTGTGAAAAATTATAATACTTGTCTTCTGTTATCAAGTTGTCTTACTAAAAAGAAAGTTAAAATAAAAGTGTTAGTTGCCCAGTCAGTTCTGACTCTTGCCGACCCCATGGACTGTAGCCTGTCAGGCTCCTCTGTCCATGGGATTTCCCAGGCAAGAACACTGGAGTGGGTAACCAATCCCTTCTCCAGGGTATCTTCCCAACCCAGGGATTGAACCAGGTCTCCTACACATTGCAGGCAGCTTCTTTACCATCTGAGCCACCAGGAAAGCCCAGCCTTATATATTGTTGATAATGTCTACAGCAATTTAAAAGCTAGAATGAACTACCACAAAGATTCCTTTGTGTGTTCCTAAGGGACTAAAGTATGAAGTGCTTCCTAATTTTCATTAAAAGAAAAAAAAAGCTTGACTAATTAAACTTACGTGCCCAAAACAATCCTTTACATATTTTAAAAGCAAAATTTCAAACCTAACAAGGTTTGATAACCTAACAAGGTATTTTTTCCTCCTGAAAAAGAAACTTTAAAATACAAAAAAAGCAAAAAGAAAACAAAATTACCTATTATCACATCACATAGACAATCACTATCAATATTTTCACATATTCAAACTCTTTTCTAGGTATGTATTATATATTCTCTTAAGTCTGGAACATGTACATTTCTCCCTATAGTATATCTGTAGATGGCATTAAATACTCTTTTATAACTTTTTCTAGGATTTCAATATTGATTTAAGAAATGTGCCAAATGACAGTAAGTATGTAACAAGTTAGGCAAGAGAGAATTCTGCTACTTAAAATATCCAGAGGCTAAAACCTTATTTAAAACTTGCAAACTTTCAAAGTTTGAAAACTAACATTGCATTAGGTACACATTCAATTCCTTAATTCTGGGACAATACAGGAACTCATTTCCTCCAGCTGAATGCATCCTTGTCGTAAGTGTTCACTTGTGAATTGATAATAAACTGTGTAGATGTTTTTAAAAAATGTAATGTGAAAGTGTTCATCTTAAAATATGGTGAATTATGTTTAAAAACGAGGAACATTTGATCCTGCATCTGTTAGGTATTTTTTATTAAAACTTTCTGCTGTCATTTTTCTGTATTTTCACAGATAAAACTTTATAATCCTCAAAAGATGCATATATATATATTAAAAATAGGAATGTTTCTTAGCAATAATGGGGAGCCAGAACTAACCAACCTATTCCCTTCTTACACCCTCCCCATGTCCCCTGCACCCACCTCAAAAAAAAAAAATCCTCTTTGCTACAAAAATGGTATAGATCCATATTATTACAAAAGTTACTAATGAAATGTGACTTGAAAGGGTGCCATGAATGTAACAGTAAATACCAGTGGGCATTAAAAGTGAGTAGAAGAGAGACTGTTTCTGTTTTAATTCTGTTATCAGAGGAATTTCACAAAGTGTTGACTGCAGTATCTATAATCATATAAGAATAACCCTGTGGATTAAACATTTGAGAGTGAACATATTGTAGTAATTAAGTTTAAAAACCTCACCCCCATCTGTTTTAGTAACAAACCCTCTAATCATAGCATAAAGCAAACGAGGCTCGAAGAGAATGGAGTTTTGAGGAGCAGTCTGAAAGGCTTGTGAGTCTACAAGCGTTCACATTAAAAATTCATGATTGGTACATAAAATGTTACGGTACTGACAAATGAACCAAATCTTAAAACACACTGAATTTCCAAAATTGTAATGCCTATTTTATTAAACTTCAGAAGGTAATCTTAAATTTTAGCTTACTAATATTTTTTCAAACAAAAAAACTTAAGACTTGAGCCCTGGGAAATTAAAGATCTCAGTAACAATTCCAAAACATGCAGTCCTTTTTAATACTCTAAATGTAATAAGTCACTCTTCAAGATCTTAGAAAAAAACAAGAGTTCCATTCTGTAAAAGACTATCAAAATGTTAAGTGCTTTGGAAAGAAACGGAAGGTGGGTCTTTGGAGAAAAAAATTAACTATTAGCCGAAGACAGTATTCTAGCAACAGTACTGTTAGATCTATTCCACATCTTATTTTTATTATTATTACTGAAAGTCACTCAGTCGTGTCTGACTCTTTGCAACCCCATGGACTATACAGTCCATGGATTTGATTTCTTCAGGCCAGAATACTGGAGTGGGTAGCCTTTCCCTTCTCCAGGGGATCTTCCTGACCCAAAAAATCAAACCAGGGTTTCCTACATTGCAGGCGGATTCTTTATCAACTGAGCTACCAGGGAAGCCCATCTTAGCATGTATTGAATCAGATGATTGCTGGAACACTTTTCAAAATGCATATTAACAAAAAAACAAACAAAAAAATGTTTCCAGAAAAACATCATAATGACTGCTTTCTTAAACAGTTATTGATTGACATCATTCAGCTACATCAAGCACTGAGAAACAAGAAAGATTATATAACATATAGAGTGCAGTTTTTGTTTTTAACAAACCACCAAGCAAAATAACCACTATCATGTAATATCACTGCTTTCAAATATCATAAAAACTGTTTAAGTGTAAATTTTAGAAATTTCACTGTTTTCTTTCTACAATTTTGAAATACCCATGTGAAAGGAGCTCACACCTTAAGTCAATTCCCCTGCAACCGGTAATTCCCCCATTCCCCACCCACAGTGAAGACTGCGACCATGTCCTGCCTGCCAAGGTTTGCACATGGTCGGGTGTTGCTCCAAGATTTGTTTCATACATGCAAGCTTCCCCATTCATTAAACTATTGATGTCTCCATAAAAAAGAAAAACAGAAAGGGACTCTGAAGAATTATTAATCTATGTCAGAGGCCAGATACATAGTTATTTAAAAATCACTATTTTTAATAAGATCAGTAAGAAACAACTGTCTGCCTATCAGATGATTGTTTCTTATGTTAAAGGATTTAAACAATAATCAAGGGAGATTAACCACAAGATAAAAAAATTTGTAATGAATCTAATTATGAGTGAATGTTAGCACCTGTAAAAATTAAAAGTAGATGTTATTGTAAAATAAAGAGCTGTTTCACAGAAATGAATGAAAAATTTCAAAGACAATATAATAAAATAAAAAGGGTTGAACATGGATTTTAAAATGTTTAAGTTACATGTTAACTCAAAAATTATCTTTGGTGAAGATGTGAAAATAATGGGTTATCTTCAGACTCACAGCAATGTTTCCATTCCAAGAATATCTACTATTTTTGTGTGCTATGTTAAAATATATGTTACCTGTAAAATTATTTTAAAATTCAATTATTAATACCTTATTCTAATTCTACAAAGTATAAGAATATGAAAAATTAGGAGAAAAAGGACCTCAAGACTCTTCTAAACTAAGAGGAATATGCCAGAAAGAGCAAATTATGAAGAGAAACTATGAATGGTAAAATGTTCTATAGAAAAGTTTTAGCAATGAAAGCGACCTAAAAAATCCACAGTTCAAACTCTTCATTTTATAGATGAGGAAGCTGAATTCAGAAGGTCAAGCGACAACATCACAAGATTTTTGGCTTAGGTTCTACAACTGCCTGGATAGACTACCGAAAACTTCACTCAGTAAAATTAACTTTATTACCCATTTCAGTTTTTCAATGCTTTTATAATTATTTTTCTTTCCAATCATTCTTTATATTCATAAAACATATACTCTAATGATTTACATCATTTCACAATTTAAGATTCCTTGCACATTGGTTCTATCATTGCACAATTGAGACAAAGTTTCTATTTAAAATCATTATTCATTTAAAAAGCGCCACCAACTTTAAAAAGAAAAGCGTCACTTTAAGCTGGCATATGGGGGAAAAAAATCTCTAGCCATATGCATGGAATTTATTATGTGGCTATTTACTCTATTCCATGAAAAACATACTTACCATGGCAGCCCCTGCATCACACGGTACATGTGTACACGATACAGAGCACCTACTTAAAGAAACACACTCACCAACAGATACTGTAAACTTTTGCAAGTATTACAAGGGGAAAAACTTGTTTCTTACTGTAAACAGAATTCTTGCCAATTTTTTGAAAAGACATTTTGGATTGATTTGCTGCTTTTGGTTACATCTTCAATGAAAAAAGAAAATAGATTGGCTTAATTTGACCTGTGTTGCCAACAGTCTTACTTTAGGAAACTATGCCCAAAGGATTCATTATGATTTTTCTTGTCCATATGTCCCCTTAAGTAAAATTTAGTTAATTTCACATATTACAGATTTCATATACTAGGATCCTCAAATAAGCTTAGTCATGAGAGCTATGATCTACATTCTATGCACAAATGTTCACTGTATACTAAAGAATTCTGCCACAATCCAACCCCTCTGCCAAATAAATGATCTCTTCCCAAGCCATTAAAGTGAGACTATTGTCAAGATAAGTCAACATAATGATCAACTATAATGTAATTTAATTTTAATTACTGAGTATATTTACAACATATTTTTGGAATAAGAAACGTAATAGGTGCAAAAGACAGCTGAAGTGGGTTTGTCAGTTTTTTGTTTTTTTTTTTCGTATAATGGTGGCTAAAGAGACTGAGGAAACAGTGGCTGCTTGCATTTTTTTTTCCTCACATGTAACTAGCATTCAAGGACCCCACAGGGAAATACAGTTTTAAAAAGATCTAATCCACATTCTGCTTCCTAGACTCCTCTTTTTCACATGCAGCCCAAAGTGTGCTCAGATAAAAATCTGAAAGAAAAGAATCCTTTCAGCAAGCAACTACCTTTAAAATAAGAAAGAATCAATTTTCTTTTCCAAACATGAAAATGATCCCAAAATAAGCTATTGTGAGTAAGCAGATTTAGAGCTAATTGATACTTCAAAGCCTTTAGGTAAGATCCTGATTTATCAACACCATCACTGAAAAAAATCTAAAAAGAATGACTTCAGTTTTGATAGCAGTTAATGCAGCCACTAAAAGTTGGCTGCAGTGAAATAATTTTTAAAACAGTACTTAAGAGTTGGCTATATACTCCTTTAAATATATTTCACCACAAACAAATCAAAAAAAAGAAACAAACAGAAAAACCCTTACTACTGTTTACTAGTTCACAAAAGTTATAGAAAATGCACACCTATCAAGAACATTTATCATTAAAACCAATTTCATGATAAGAATATTGCAGAACATACTTACTATTAGTCTTTTAAAAAAATTCCACTGCACACACTGCCTCTGAAGTGGCTATTTCCTTTCTTTTGGGTACTGAAACATTATTAATCTAGAGTTCTTTTTTCCTTACTTGATCAAAACAAACTCATTTTACTTTTAATATTTCCAAACTTAAGTTATTTGCTTTTGAAAGAAGTGTTCTAAAGAAACTGGAAACTAGATAAAGAAAACATACCTTTGGTTCTAAAAAGCACCCTTTGAAATAGCGGTACTGAACTGATACTCCTCTACTGAGTACAATGGTTGCTTTCCATAACATGCTGTGAGAAAAAAAGAAAGCAGCAGCCATCAGTATCAAATTAAAAGGCAAGACTTCATTAATTCATAAAATCCTTCAAGTAAGATGTGTAATCAATACCATTTATCCCTACAAAAATTTTTATTCAAGGCTTGATATCAATTGGGAACTGGGAATATACTACCATGCTGGGCCCCAAGGAGCTACTGGGCTCAAGACCTTTTTGTCTCCCATTTCTTTGATTAATAGTAAACAACCTTCATTCAGTCTCCATGACCTTCCCTGAGTGCCAATGGGCAGATTCCAGCAGTTCTTAGGGGATACAAGACCAGGGAGAAAGGAACAGTCAAGAGCAGCCTTGTGGCAAGGTCCTGTTTCCCTACTAAGTATATATACAACAGTTATCCTTGAGCTATTTTACAGATACTGAAATCCCCTCCAGGTGGGAGAAGCTAATTGTATGCAGCCCACAAGCATGAAGACCCCAGACCAGTTAGATCTGAAGGTTGATGAAGTTGACTCCCATTCACCTCACCCATCAGAAGAAATGTCTACTGAGCTGATCACGCCTTCTTTGGGCAATTACTATAAAACTTTTGACTATCTTTCCCAATTTGGGACACATAGTTTTGAGGGGATTAGCCCACTGTGGCCTGCTTTGCCTAGCAAAGCAATAAAGCTGTCCTTTTCTACTTCAACCAAAACTCTTGTCTCCAAGATTCATTTTGGCACTGATGTACAGAGAAGCTGAGCTTTAGGCATCAAACACAGTGATGAGTAAGGGACAAAAAGTTTTATCTTCAAAGAGAGTGCTTGCTTACATGAGTAGACAAACATAGGAAGGACTAGCTGACCTTTCTGAGGGGACAAATTTTGGAGGGAGACCTTAACAAGACCCCAACAAGAGCTAAACAATGAATCATACAAAGAACCAGAAATATTCCAAACAAAAAAAGGCAAGCAAGCACTTCAGACTTCTGAATCTCTTCACTTTTCACTTAGCTAGGGATGTTGCTGCTGCTGCTAAGTCCCAGCCCACCAAGCTCCCCCGTCCCTGGGACTGATTTTCCAGGCAAGACCACTGGAGTGGGTTGCCATTTTCTTCTCCACTGCAGGCAAGTGAAAAGTGAAAAGTGAAGTCGCTCAGTTGTGTCCGACTCTTAGTGACCCCATGGACTGCAGCCTACCAGGCTCCTCCGTCCATGAGATTTTCCAGGCAAGAGTACTGGAGTAGGTTGCCATTGCCTTCTCCAAGCTAGGGATATTACATGGCTGCTAAGAGGCTTTGAGGCTAAAGTCACTGACTTAACCGCCTGTTTCCACTGTCTCTTATTCTCCTGCCCAGCCTCTAGCTATTCCCCCCTAGTCAAGCAGAGTCTGTGTCTTATTTGTTTTTAAGTAAGTCTTACAACTTAATGTCTTCCTTTGAACTATGTTATTCTAACATATTCTAAACGCTATTTCTAAAGTTTGGACTCAACAGTGAAAGAATTCACTACAATTCAAGATTGTAAGTCATTTTTAACTTCAAATCACAGACCAATAGCATTTAAAGTGTGGTCCCAGGACCATATCACCTGGGAGCTTGTAGAAATGCAAAATCTCAGAATACATCTAAAACTACTGAATTGGAAACTCCCAGGGAGGGCCTAACCACTCTGTAATTTAACAAGCCTCCAGGCTCTAACGATGAACACTTAAGTTTGTGAGAGCCCATGTCATAGATCATTACCCAAACATTAATTCAGCATGAATAGTTCAGTGACTAAACAGGTGCTCCAAGTGTTCGTCCATGATACCAGATGGTCAGCACTGTTCCCCACCTGGCTCTGCCAAGACAGACTTAAGGCATTACCCTTACTCTGACTCAATTCTGGTCTCTAACAAATATCCACAACCAGCTGTCAACCCTCGTCTCCAGCTACAACAATCAGATTAACCTGGCAATAATAAAATACACATGTCCTGGCTCCACCTTGGGACACTGGTTTCACAGGTCTGGGGTGAAGCCCGGTCACATGGAGTTCAATACACTGGATGCATATGGTTGGTTGAGCAACACTGCTGCACAGCAAGGACAGACCAAATGCTCAACACATGTGCCCTGACTACTTCTCCCTGATAAGCCTCAGAATCCTCTTCAATACAGGGCTCTAGACAGATTCTACCAACTCTGGGGTAAAGCTTAGTTCCCATCTCTGCTACCAAAATTATGGCAAATGTCCAGTATTATTTCATAGATAAAAATCAACCAGATTAAGTGAAACTTGTCCCAGCTGTGCACAGTAGAATTAATATGAAACTTTAAAAATGTGCTGGGGTCCCTCTCCCGTGCACTATTTATCCATCTTCCAGGAGTAGGGCCTAAGCATATGTACTTTTTTTTTAAAGCCCCTTTTAAAAGTGCTTTGAATCATTTAAAGTCCTTTTAAAATAATTTTTTAAAGTGGTTTTAGGACTTTCCTGGGTCTACTGGTTAAGAATTGCCTGCCAATGCAGGAGACATGGGTTCAGTGCCTGGTCCTGGAAGATCCCAAATGCCAGGGAGCAACTAAGCCCGTGCACAACAATGGCACCCACGTGCTACAATTACTGAAGCCCTCGGGCCCTAAAGCCCTCTTTCACAAGAGAAGGCACTGCAGTGAGAAGACAGATAACAGGGCAGCTCAAGAATTCAGAGCAGAGGTAAACAAGTTCAGAAGGACATGAGGTTTCACCTCAGACAAGAGTGAGGGATCCACAAATCAAGGAAAAAATAGCCACTTGAACAGAATAAACATTTCATTTGTGATCCCAATATCATTTGTCAACAGAATTTAACATATATATATAAAGAAGAGAACTGGCTGAGAAAACGTGTCACACAAATGACAGAGAAAATGGTACTCTATGTGTTTGTTTTCTTTTCCTAAGATAACATTATGGTCTTGTTCTACTTTCCCTGTTATTTCCCTGTCCTCCTCAAACTACCTGCTGTGAAGGGCCAGTTTCTGTTTGTGTGTGTTAACCTACCAATACTTCTGGTCTATAACACATCCAGTTCAGTAAGTCCATTACATGTATCGGTGTCCTAGCAATGTCAAATTGCCGTAAGCATTTCTAAACACTTGCTCTCAATTTGTGCATTTCTCACATCATGCACTAATAAAAAATGTTTTTTGTCTAACATTGGGTCTACAGGCCACAATTTTAGTAGAACTGCTTAATAACCATCTAACTGATGTTTCTCCCTGGGGCCACTGCATGTATTTGTACACTATTTACAATCTCATCTCTCCTTTACCCCCACATATACATTTTGACAATCAGTAACACTTCAAAATATCTGCAGGCAGAGAAGGATTACCATTGTTCACATCACTGATTCTATCCTAACCTCTTTACCATGTAGATGAGGGAACTGAGGCTTAAGAGATACGGGATCTGCCCCAAATCAGAACAGCAGAACTGAGCTGGCACCCAGGCCCTCCTTTCTCCACTCCAATGCACCAACACACCCATGCTAAGTTTAGTGCTGTAATTAATGTCAGTAGTGAACTCATTTCATTAGCTAAAAATTCTAGTGATGTGTTCCACTCTCCACTTTTAATAGTATATATTGTCTCAAGAAAATTGTTTCTTAGGCTAAAGCAAAAATTAGATCTTTTAAAAAGAGTATGTAACAAGAAGCCAAAGACAATGTCTTATAAAGATTTTTAAATAAGAAACAACATAAGTCTGTTTAGGAACATGGTATTAAGTACCAAAAGATGCAGCTAACAGCCAAGACTTGAAACTATTTGAGAGGTCAAAACTGAGAAACAAAGGAACTTGTTTTTCACAGCAAAGTTTGTAAAATGACTTTACTCTCTATGCATATGTGATAAGTTTGCTAAAAATTAAAAGAAAAATACACCAAGATATCTTAAAAAAAAAAAAAGGTTTATAATCTGAATGTCACAATTATTTGGTAATATGACATGTCCATGCTTACCTTTCACCTGTTTCATTCTCTGGAAGAAGAGCCACAGCTTTCTGAGGATTCCAGTTTCCCAAAGCATCACAGCTTCCACATATTGCAAAAACCTCTCCTAAAAAATCATAATGGGTTAAGTAGGAACATTTCATTTTGTTTTAGAAAGTTGCACTGGTTTAACAGGCTGCAGAGTCCCCTTTAGCAGAAATGAAAGGGCTTCACTGGAGAAATGGGTTTGAACCCAGGTGGCACACACATTAGCACCTGTGGTTTTTTTGGGAGGTTTTTTTTTTTCCGTTTTGATTACACCTGCATTATTAACCTGACCCACCTTTACAGAACCAAAGGCAGAGAAAACAAAGGATGTACAGGGACAGAATTTTCTTCATTTTTCAACTACTTACTGAGCCAATAATGAGCACCAAGAAGACAAAGTGATCAAACCACAGTCCTTGTCTTCAAGGCAGCTTCCAATTTAAAAGGGAAACCACAAAAGGTATATAAGTATCCTAGAGAAATAATAATTGATATTTTCCAGGAACTCAAACAGTAACTATCAAGAAGTTAAAGATCAAGAAAATTATCAATGGGACACAAGCAATGTAACCATCACTTAAAAAAAAAAAAAAAACCCTCAATACAAAACTAGCGAAAAATCCAGTATTCTTTACTTAAAAAAAAGATTATCACACTTCATCTGAACACTTCTCAACACACAAACCAACATCACCTATATCTGCTAATTTTATACATTTAGCAAAAGTCTACAAGTTCTTGAATTTAAGTATGCAGAAGTCTTTAACTTATATATCAACACATTCTGAATTACTGTAATTAAAATTCATGAAGAAAACGACAATGAACTGAGCCCAAATGAACAAAACTTCAGGACAAACTCCTTCACACTCTGTGTAGCTTGATTTCCAAGCTTTGGACACCATTCCAGTAAGACTGAAGCTATACTTGCCTTTGGCGACCTGCATGAGCATTTTGTATACTTGGACTGTCTAAAACTTAACTAAAATCACAAGTGTGGCAGTCATTCAGAAGTTTTCAGGGTTCTAAATACATGTCTATAAAGGCATATGGTGGTTATACATAAAGATTTCATTTTAAAATATTCACCAATCCTTAAAGTAATCAGATTGTTGTTTTGCAATTAACTTAGCTTATCACTACCTTTTCTGATGTAAAGAAAAAAGATAAACACTTTTGTTAAATACAAAGCACAAATACTTATTCTCAAGATCACATATGCTGATATGCATATGTATAGCATATAAGATGGTTCCTAGCTTAAAGTATAGATTACCATAAAATCACTGATTCAGGCCTGTTATACTTTTCTTTTCTTTTATAAAGGAGAGTCTCATCAAACTTTTTCATGGACTCAGTTATTTCCTATTCCCACACAGAACAGTAGCTACTCTCTGTTCTGGAAAGAACATTTGTCAGACATGGAAAAAAGTGAAACCTGGACAAACTTGGTTACTTTCCTTCTATATAAAAGCTCCTGCATTTTATCAACACCCTCCTACAATGTTACTCCTTCTGCTGATTGGCTTTGAATATGGCTTCTATGAGAAAAAAAGGGAAACTTTTTACTAGAATAGGCCTCTTTCATTGGCTTTCATTTATCAAGAGACTTGAATGCTAACTAAAGGAATTTCAAACAGTACTGCCACATCTTCTTTTTAACTTGTTCCCTCTAACTTCACCCCTCTCTGTACTCTCTCCACATTTAGCAGAGAATACATTTTTGTTGCTTCGGGGAAGAAATTAAAGTAACACAAGATTTAGGCAGAAGGTGAGAATCTTTGTCCCTCCACCTTCTTTCCTTCCACTTAGATTCACCTACATTCACATCTACCACTATCTTCCCTCTAGTCCTTCAGGAATTACACCTTGTCAAGCTGACTCCTTTAGAGCTAATTCTGCAGTCATCCTATTTGTCTGACATGGTCAGCCCCTTCTAGCTTAAAAGTGCCTATGCACAAAAGTCAATAAAAGATACAGGTCTGCAATCTTCTCTCCACAAAGGAGAATTACACACTGGTCAAGAGGTGAGTACTGGACCCAAGAGACCAGCAATCTTCAACCTGCAGAATCTTGCCCAGAGGTGGAGCTGTCCAAGATCATCTTGGCTAAGAATGTGTGTTAGACAAACACACAATCAGGTGCTATAATAGCTACTGGATCAAAGATGCTTGATATATAGAATGAATAAGTTAAGAGGTGGTGGGAAGGGGCACAGATCTAAACAAAGGAAACAATTTGAGAAAGCCCCAAAGGAGAAAAGGAATGCAACAGATTTGAGGACTGGCCAGTGTAACGAGTGCACTAAACAAGGAAGTATATAACCCAGGCGTGATACTGTATTTTTCTTTTGTTCATTTTTTGGGCTATACTGTGCAGGCATGTAGGATCTTAATTCCCTGACCAGTGATTGAAAGAGGACAGAATTCATGTCCTCTGCAATGGAAGCCAGGAAGGAGTCTTAACCACTGTACTACCAGTGAAGTCCCAAGGTGTGATTGCTCTGACGTGCTACCTTACACTGAAATTATTTCACACTGCTTTAGTAGACAGCAAAAAACACAATGAAGCTTTTAAAAATAGATGTACAAGTAAGGAACAAATTTATCTTAGCCAAATACTTAACCAACTTTTCACACTAGAAACATTTCCATCCTTTTCATGCAACTTAAAACCTCTCTCACTGCTGAGGGCCCAAGTTCAATCCCTAGTCAGGGAACAACTAAGATCCCACAAGCTGTGGGTGTGGCCAAAAAAAAACTTGGTTCAAATATCTTTATCCTATGCAAAATTCACAGCTTTCCTGGAAATAAAACACTATTTGAGACAGCTTTTTGTTTTTTTCTTGAGCTTACTATGCTCCAAGCACATTTCTGTTATCAGGCATGCCCCGAGGATACTTTCATCCAAAAATTAGAAAGATATTTAAAAAATAAATAAAAATTAGGTAACTATAGTAACAACTCTATATTTAAGATAATCTGGATAAGGAAAATGTAATTTTTTAAAATGTTTAAAAGTAAAGCTTTACAATACCTGGTAAAAGAGTTCCTCTTATTTCAAAGGTAACCTGAGACGGTGTCATTCTGATGGATTTATTTTAGGATGTCGTGCTATAAAGAAAAAGATGATGTCATTAATAGTACATCTAGACAGCTACCACCAAGAAATAAGCTAAAAAGCACAAAACAAAAGTGAATCTCAACTGTGAGCAAAAGATTCCAGAGACTTTATTTAGAGAGACTCAATTATTTGGGAATCACCCGGCAAGTCTTAGGGCCTAATGTTACAAAGCTATTCTGTAAGAATGCATGAACCAGAAAAAACTGCAAAACAAGTGTGTCCAAGCTTTTTTTTTTAGAATTCAAGACTATCTTGTCACACAGTTACTCCTCTAATAAGCAGCTGTTTTGAACTCCACCTATCTTTCCTGACCAGGCTCATGTTTACAGTGGAGGGAAATATACACACACACAACTACAGACAGAAAAAAGCTTGGCTCATGAGTATTTTTACTTTAATTAAGAAGGTTCCAATTTTAATAAAAAGAAAACAACCAAAGAACTTAAGCACCATCCACTGAAACAAACTGGTTATGTTTCGTAACAAGTTTGAGAATCTGCTTCTAAATGACCTGATGGCTTAAAAAAGACAAAACCCATTCCCCTACAAATCATTTTTCAAGTTTCTCTTTATTAACTATAGGGTCATCATTACTCCAGTCCCGTAGTCTCAACTCTGCAATCTATTACCAAACCCTGTCGATATGAATTTATCTTACATACATGCCTTTCTAATTTTAAACTTATTTAAAAACTCAAGCCTCTTACTTATATTTTGTCTTCCAATCACTTTCCAACAATACATTTTTATGTCAATTAGAATGCTTCTCACATCCCTGGCTTAGAATCACATCCGTTATTTTATAGAAATCTAAACCCCTAAGCTCTTGGTGTCCTTTACTCCTTTAGCCACATCTTCACTCCAGCTTGCTTTCCACTTCTTTGCTGGTTTTCCCAGCCTAACTAACTTACTCACCGTACATCTCCTTATTTAGGTACTTAAGATAGGAAATTTTTAAAGACTTTTATGTACATCAATTCTCGTGCAATTTTTAGAATTTAAATACAGAAAGAACACATACTCCACACAAAAGGCCACATCATATTGTACATAACCTATCCCAAACACCTCCAAAAAAACTTTTGTACCCTCCATCCATCAATGTTCCTAGAAGAACTCCAACGTCTTTATGTCATTTCCATTAATTTTCCAGCTTAAATATTGTTTATTTGCATTTACACATTTTATTCCAAAAAAATCCTGAAGTACCTTTCTCGGCTGGTCATTCTTCCATTTTTGCTATGCTCCCTTCCCCTCCCTGTGAACACATGCACAACTCCGCAATGGTCATTTAATGAACACTAACACCCACAGTTAACCACACTTTCAAGTCAAAGCAGATAGATCTAAAGCAGCAGTTGCCACTGGAAGCAATTTTATCCTCTAAGGGTATTTGGCAATGTCAGGAGACATTTCTGGTTGCCACAACTGTGGGGGATGCTCCTGGCATCTAGTGGTAAAAGCTGGGAATGCTGCTCAACACCATATAATGCACAGAACAGCGCTCCACAAATAATTATCCAGCTCCAAGTATCAAGAGGGCTAAGGATGAGGAATCTCTAATAACTAACCCTCGTGGGGGCTTCAATGAAAATCAAGAGTCACTATGCATCATCTCACCTACATCAATTATAAAATGTAAATATAGTAAATAAACTAATCAAGTGAAGTTAAAGTCGCTTAGTCGTGTTGGACTCTTGGCAACACCAGACTGTAGCCCACCAGGCTCCTCTGTCCATGGAATTCTCCAGGCTAGGAGTGGGCAGCCCTTCCCTTCTCCAGGTGATCCTCCCAAACCAGGGATCAAATCCAGGTCTCCCACATTGCAGGTGGGTTCTTTACCATCTAAGCCACCAGAAGACCATCAGTCATCGTGGTTTCACGTCGCTCGGCTAAAGAAATCCCTACTTAGTAACTCTATTCAGTTAGAAAACCCAAGATTCCACACTGGAGGGGAAAAAAAACCTGTCCTTGATCAAACCACATATGCTAATCTACTTTCTACATCTAAGAGTAAACCTGATCTATTTAAAACATATTAATACATCCAGTTTGAGCACAGTCAAAGGCTGTTTTAAATCTAAAATTAGTTCTAGATTGTTACCGGCCATTTAACCTATATAACTCAAATAACCTTCGTCTGACAGGAATATGAATATAACCCTAAGAATAGGACAATTTCCTTTCCTAATAAATGATTCATTGAAGCACTGCAATCTACTTTTAATTTATCTCTTACATTTATCTACATCAGTCATATCAAGCAGAAACCTTAAGGCTATCTAAAAAACTAGGCTTTTTAAGTTACTGAATTAATTGAGACAAAGCAAAAAGTTCTATCATCCAGCAAACTGCTGAACAACCAATCTCAACATATAACCTGAACTTTCACCCAATGCTTACTGCCACAGTTACTAAGAACAATCTCGTGTATATAATTAAAAATTGGTACTTGATTATTTGTGGATCAATTTTAAGGAACTGTTTTAACCAATTTTAGGGAAATAGATGTAATTATTCCTAGTAAAAAATATCTGAATTTCTACTGTGTTAAATTTTATGAAAAGGGCATTAGCTGATTATAGTTGAGCCTAGCCTCTCATTATTAGGCTTCCCTGATGGCTCAGAGGGTAAAGCATCTGCCTACAATGCGGGAGACCAGGGTTCAATCCCTGGGTGGGGAAGATTCCCTGGAGAAGGAAATGGCACCCCACTCCAGTACTCTTGCCTAGAAAATTCCATGGACAGGGGAGCCTTGTAGGCTACAGTCCATGCGGTCGGCAAGGAGTCAGACACGACTGAGTGACTTCACTTCACTTCTCATTATTAAGGTTGCTTGTAAGAGTGGCTACAGTAACTTGGCAGGAAACAGCTGCAGTTTACATTATGTACTATATACCAAAGATGCATACACAAGCACAAAATTAACCCCACCCCTCCGGAAAAAAAAAAAACAAACCTCACTGGGTGTCAACAAAGCATCGTCTCCAACTTGAACTGCCAAAAAAGTCATATAATCTGTTTAAGTTTCACTACCCCCACTGCCCAAATTTAAGGCCATTCCAAATAAAAGCCTGCAGAGCTGCTCCTACAGCAGTTTACTTGATGGTGGACAGAGGCCAAAATTCTGGTGCAGGACTGAAGTGTACCATTTTGGCACCCTGCTACCAGCAAAGTCAAATATTGTTTTGTTATGGAACAAAAAATTTACACAACCAAAATTTCCTCTTCTTCCAAACATACAAAGGAAATCTCAACTTGAACAGGGACAGATCTTCTAGATACATGCAAGAATAAGATGGAAAATGCTAATCATTTTATATACACGAGCTGACTGTATATGTAATTTAACTAATTCACCTATACCCTAACGTACAAAACATGCGTCCTGAGATATGTTTTTGGTTTGGTTTTAAACATAATCTCCATTTTTTGCTTTCTGAAGTATTAAACAGCATTCTCACCTGAGACTGAGTCACATTTAACACTATTTTAACACTTTTTTAAAGACTCGAATAATTAGCAAAATGACACTGTAATTTACATTTTTAAAATACTTCAAAAACACTACTTGGCAAAGTAAGTTTTACTTTATTCTTTTTGTCAAATAAACTGTTCTAACATATTCCTTTACTGGTTTGCCAGCTTAGGGAACAAAAGAAAGATTTAAACAAACAGAGGTACAATTTAGAACTAAACTGAAGTCAGATATTTTCAGCAAAAATGTATTTTTTTCCTAGCCAGAAAGACATATTTCACTGTTTTCCTTCAAATATTTTTCAAAGAAAAAAGCAGTTTCCAATTCTCTAGGCTCCAACAGCTTCGCCTCCTAAATGCATATTAGAAAGCAATATACAAATGCCTATACTTTCCTGAGCTAACTTCTGCTCATCCTGGTGGAGGATCATTATGATCCTCTAGTCCAACCCCAGTATACTGAGTCAATACTTTAATCAAGTGTACACAGACATGAGGGCTTCCCTGGTGGCTCAGCAGTTAAAGCGTCTGCCTGCAATGCGGGACACCTGGGTTTGATTCCCTGTGTTGGGAAGATCCCCTGGAGAAGGAAACGGCAAGCCACTCCAGTATTCTTGCCTGGAGAATCCCATGGACGGAGGAGCCTGGTGGGCTACAGTCCACAGGGTCGCA
Source organism: Cephalophus harveyi (assembly GCA_006410635.1). NCBI lineage: Eukaryota > Metazoa > Chordata > Mammalia > Artiodactyla > Bovidae > Cephalophus > Cephalophus harveyi. The sequence continues at coordinate 297,815 of SJYT01058873.1, forward strand.
AAGAGTCAGACACGACTCAGTCTGAGCACAGACATGGGTTTTTATTAAGAAAGCAGTTCTGAAGATTTCATTAAGCCAGTAAACTCATTAATCATCTTTCTACACAATGCCAGAAAACCATTCCAAATTTTTTTTCATCTAGATATTATTTTCATATACATTTACTTTTCCTGGTTAAGTTATACACAAAGATTTGATTCATCAACTTACTTTTTGTACACATCAAATTTTAGTCACTCTGCCACTGAAATATCCTTTGTGGTCATTATTTGAGTTGAANGAAAACCATTCCAAATTTTTTTTCATCTAGATATTATTTTCATATACATTTACTTTTCCTGGTTAAGTTATACACAAAGATTTGATTCATCAACTTACTTTTTGTACACATCAAATTTTAGTCACTCTGCCACTGAAATATCCTTTGTGGTCATTATTTGAGTTGAACTTTCCTAATCTCATCTTGTCTAGAATATCAGTTCTCGCTAGTGATGTCAAGAACGGACCGAACCATGTGCAGTTTTACCTGTTTGTTTTACCTTATGTTACTTACTTGTACCCAGAATGTTAGGCGTTGGGAAAATGACTGATAGCTTGTATTTATTTCTCAGCTAAGTCACAACTGTCAGAAATGTAGCAAGACGTGGGCCGGGGGTCGGGGAGATGTGTATAAGAGACAGCATTAGCACCTGTGGTTTTTTTGGGAGGTTTTTTTATCGCCACACTTCGTTACTGAATTCATGATTCATGCCTGATTTCCTTTATAACCCGGGAAGGGGGAAAGAGGGGGGTCGATGAACTAGGTTTTCTACCACAAGGTAATCTGAAGAGCTTGGGAAAAGTAGAGCTTTAGAAAAAGGGGCAGCTGTCTTAAAATTGTATCAAGGGCACTGATGTCTATTACTGGAACCTTTTCCTAAAAAAGTAAGGCACTTGGGTTTCTTGGAATAACTGAATTATACAAGCACACCCTAGACTACTTGGATAAGCAATTTCAGAAAAGCAGCAGTTGTCAAAACACTACGAATTACTTATGGATGAAGTCAGAGAGTGGCGGTGAGCGAGTTCTGCGGCATTTACGTTTCTTCGCTCCCTAAATGGTTCTTCCAATACTTAGGTGGTCTCACGCTCTATGTATTCCGGTATTACCGAAAACGCTACAGAATTTTCGTACGGGAACTAAGCACTAGGCAGCACAGCGTAATCGCGACAGCAAACGATAAATACTGTAAACATGTGTAACCCACCGATTTACAGGAGGAAACCTCCAGGCCGCTGTTCCCCGACCGGCTGCCAGTCCAGGGTGGGGGATCCTGCCCACAACTCGCCCCCCGCCCGGCCGCGCAGCCCTGACAGCTCGGCCGCAACGTGAGCGACCGCCAAGGCCCCCGCACCGAGCGCCCAGCCCGCCCGGCCTCCCACCTCACCTGCTGGGTCCACGGGTCAGCGCCACCACGGACGCCGCGCCCGACAGTCAGTGTCGCAGGCCCAGGTGCCGGGTGCCGGCCGTCAGCACCTCGCCAGCGCTCCCTCAGGCTGCCCGCAGCGGCACCAAGCTACAGGAAGCGGCTCCGCTCAAACCGGTTTCAGCTGCTCCAGACCAAACCGCCAGGCCACCTCGAGGGGCGGGGCCTGAGCGGCGGCGAGGCGGAGCCTGACGTCACGCCCGGCGCCCTCCTTGCCAATGGATGGCCGCGCGTTGGGGGCGGGCCCGCGCGATCCCGGTAAGGGCAGGCATCAGTGACTGAGGGAGACTGGGGCATTCCCGGGGTCTCCGGCGTGGGCTTTGTGGGCTGACTGGGTCCGGCGGCAGAGGCCTGACCTGGGTTCTGAGACACCTACCTTGGTCCCTTAATCCGTCCTAGGACAAACTAGAATGGAAGGTGGAGCTGAGATCCTGAATTGCGTCTTTTGTCCCATTGAAAAGCGGGGGAGATTAACAAGATTAACATTCTGTGGAAACTATTTCGTTACAAAATGAAAAGCGCACTTGCACCAAATCTTTAGGGTTAAGGAGAATTGACAGACCTAAGATTGTTGAGAGTTTTTACCTTCCCTATGCAAAGGACGGGATTCATACTTGCAGTATCACCTGGTGGTTATTATCATAGTTGCCCTCTGGAGACCCTGTCAGTTCAGTTCAGTTCAGTTCAGTTCAGTCGCTCAGTCGTGTCCGACTCTTTGCGACCCCATGAATCACAGCACGCCAGGCCTCCCTGTTCATCACCATCTCTCGGAGTTCACTCAGACTCGCATCCATCGAGTCAGTGATGCTATCCAGCCATCTCATCCTCGGTCGTCCCCTTCTCCTCCTGCCCCCAATCCCTCCCAGCATCAGAGTCTTTTCCAATGAGTCAACTCTTCGCATGAGGTGGCCAAAGTACTGGAGTTTCAGCTTTAGCATCATTCCTTCCAAAGAAATCCCAGGGCTGATCTCCTTCAGAATGGACTGGTTGGATCTCCTTGCAGTCCAAGGGACTCTCAAGAGTCTTCTCCAACACCACACTTCAAAAGCATCAATTCTTCGGCGATCAGCCTTCTTCACAGTCCAACTCTCACATCCATACATGACCACAGGAAAAACCATAGCCTTGACTAGACGGACCTTAGTCGGCAAAGTAATGTCTCTGCTTTTGAAAATGAGACCCTGTCAGACCTGCCTATTCCAATTGCTTTTAAGGGCTCCCCAGGTGCAGTGATAAAGAATTCTGCCTGCCGATACAGAAGACGGCAAGAAAAGGGGTTCGATCCCTGAGTTGGGAAGATCCCCTGGAGAAGGAAATGACAACTCCAGAATTGTCTGAGAAATCTCATAGACGGAGGAGCCTCGCATTTTTACAGTCCATGGTATCTGCAAAAGAGTGAGACACAATTTAGCGACTCAGCAACAACAACGTCAATCGGCATGAGTTGCATGTAACAAGACCCAGGTTATTCATATGTAAAATAAAGCTTGAAGCTAGAAAGATCTCTGCAAAACTCGTAGTCATTTATTTTCTTGGGGGGTGGGGGCGGGTAGGGAAGGGCCTTACCGAGAAGAAGAAGAAAAAAAAAGAAACAAGATTTACTCTCTCCTTTGATGATTCTTTTGAGGGACTTCCCTGGTAGCTCAGACGGTTAAGCACCTGTCCACAGTGTGGGAAACCCGGGTTCGATCTCTGGGTCGGGAAGATCCCCTGGAGAAAGAAATGGCAAGCCTCTCCAGTACTAATCCCATGGACAGAGGAGCCTGATAGGCTACAGTCCTTGGAGTCGCGAAGAGTCGGACACGATTGAGCGATTTCACTTTCACTTCGACGGTTCCAGAAAAACTAATCAGCCAACTTAAACTGTTGCTTTCCAGTCTTCAAGGTTAACTGCTAGTTTACCCGTAATAGAAAATTGTTATCAGATTTCATTTAAAACGAGTGAGATTCCAACTCGAAAATTTCATAGTTCTATAGCAATATGATATCGACTATGCCAAAGCCTTTGACTGTGTGGATCACAATAAACTGTGGAAAATTCTGAAAGAGATGGGAATACCAGACCACCTAACCTGCCTCTTGAGAAATCTGTATGCAGGTCAGGAAGCAACAGTTAGGACTGGACATGGAACAACAGACTGGTTCCAAATAGGAAAAGGAGTCCGTCAAGGCTGTATATTGTCACCCTGCTTATTTAACTTCTATGCAGAGTACATCATGAGAAACGCTGGACTGGAAGAAACACAAGCTGGAATCAAGATTGCCGGGAGAAATATCAATAACCTCAGATATGCAGATGACAAAGAGTTGGACTGTGAAGAAGGCTGAGCACCGAAGAATTGATGGTTTTAAACTGTGGTGTTGGAGAAGACTGTTGAGAGTCCCTTGGACTGCAAGGAGATCCAACCAGTCCATTCTGAAGGAGATCAGCCCTGGGATTTCTTTGGAAGGAATGATGCTAAAGCTGAAACTCCAGTACTTTGGCCACTTCCTGGGAAGAGTTGACTCATTGGAAAAGACTGATGCTGGGAGGGGTTGGAGGCAGGAGGAGAAGGGGACGACTGAGGATGAGATGGCTGGATGGCATCACTGACTCGATGGACGTGAGTCTGAGTGAACTCCGGGAGTTGGTGATGGGTGTGCTGCGATTCATGGGGTCGCAAAGAGTCAGACATGACTGAGTCAATGAACTGAACTGATAATAAGTCTTAGAACATCATTTCTGGCAGACAAAAATTACTTCTCAAGGTAAATATTGAATATATACATTTGTATATTACATGCTATTTTATCTTGATTGATTCCAAATTTATTGATTTAAAAAGAAAACTATATTAAAATATTATATTTTACAGTTTATATGATTATAAGATGATAAAATACCAGTAGAAATGCAATTTTGTTTATAATTTTTTGAAATGAAATGCAAGTATTAAAAGATTATTGATGACATCTCTGGAAGTAATGTTTAACTAATTTAACTATATGGCTGACAAGTTTGATAATTACCAAATCATCAAGGTCTGACAGAGTGTATTTGCATTTCAGAAGCATTTTTATTATAAGCCTCAGAGTCAGGAATGACTATTCTCATCATACCTTTCAGTTTCTGCATAATCATATATAGGTACCTGGGTAGGAAATTCCTATTATTCTAAATTATGTAGGACATTATATTGTTTCCCAAAGTTTGTCTGTATTCACTGCTAGATCTTTATTACTGGTCACTGGTCACATAGTAAATGCTCATTAAATCTATACCCAATTGAGTTGTCTTCTGATAAATGTGGTTTTTTTGGTCAGACTTTCTTTCACTTTCTTTCTTTCTTTCACTTGTGGCCAGATTGACATTCTATCCAACTGAATAAGGTAATCTAAAAGCTTGATATTTTATGTTGAAAGTGTTAGTTGCTCAGTCATGTCTGACTCTTTGTGACCCCATGGACTGTAGCCTACCAGGCTCCTCTGTTCATAGAATTCTCCAGGAAAGAATACTGGAGTGGGTAGCCATTCCCTTCTCCAAGGCATCTTTCTAATCCAAGGATTGAAAACAGATCTCTTGCACTGTGGGTAGATTCTTTACCAGCTGAGCCACCAGGGAAAAATACAGATCTGAGGGAAGTTCTATGATCCCTGCTGCTGCTGCTGCTGCTAAGTCACATCAGTTGTGTCCGACTTTGTGCGATCCCATAGACAGCAGCCCAACACGCTCCTCTGTCCTTGGGATTCTCCAGGCAAGAGCACTGGAGTGGGTTGCCATTTCCTTCTCCAATGCATGAAAGTGAAAAGTGAAAGTGAAGTCACTCAGTCATGTCCGACTCTTTGCGACCCCATGGACTGCAGCCTACCAGGCTCCTCCACCCATGGGATTCTCCAGGCAGGAGTACTGGAGTGGGGTGCCATTGCCTTCTCCGATAATCCCTAGAGTGTGAAAATGCTCCTATCCGCCCCTTGTAAATTATTCTTTGTTTACTTAATGTTACACGTTACAAAATATGAATTACAATAAAGAAAAGATCTTATTATAGAGAATTTCAGCCCTTTTTCTGCTGAGGAGTTGATTTGCTTATTGTGTTTCACATTGTTGGTTTGTGTTTGTGGAAATGCATTCTTTAAATGATTTAAGGTTTTCCCTGAGTCCAGATGAATAAGGATGCTTTCCTCTCCATGTATAATTTCCATTTATTGCATCTGAATTTGAATGCAAATTTAGTGAAGCTACAAGTATAGATGGAAAGCATCAAGGATGCTACTTAGCTGTGTCACCCCCTGCTGTCTCTGAGGTATCCCTTGATCTGGTTTCTTTTTCTATAAGATGAGGTGGCTGGAGATGAAAGCATTAATATCCTCTGTCAGCACCAGCTACCCAACTTGAAGAAAGATTGAAAAATTATAAATTTATGAAGATAGATTCAAGTGAGCCAAATAGCCATACTCAGTTTAATAGGATGCAACTGTAACCCAGACAGCTGTCCTGTGAATGCATGACATTTATCATAGAGCAGTGGCAGAGAAGTGAAAGTGTGGACTAACAGAAACTTCAGGGTTTTTAGAAAAATAGTTGAAAGTGCTTTCTCTCCAAATGCTGGGTCACTGGCTAATGTAGATCTACAACCACATGTAAATGTATACATTTATACAGAGTACATCATGAGAAACGCTGGACTGGAAGAAACACAAGCTGGAATCAAGATTGCCGGGAGAAATAGCAATAACCTCAGATAGGCAGATGACACCACCCTTATGGCAGAAAGTGAAGAGGAACTAAAAAGCCTCTTGATGAAAGTGAAAGAGGAGAGTGAAAAAGTTGGCTTAAAGCTCAGCATTCAGAAAACAAAGATCATGGCATCCAGTCCCATCACTTCATGGGAAATAGATGGGGAGACAGTGGAGTCAGACTTTATTTTTTTGGGCTCCAAAATCACTGCAGATGGTGACAGCAGCCATGAAATTAGAAGACGCTTACTCCTTGGAAGAAAAGTTATGACCAACCTAGATAGCATATTCAAAAGCAGAGACATTACTTTGCCGACTAAGGTCCATCTAGTCAAGCCTATGGTTTTTCCTGTGGTCATGTATGGATTTGAGAGTTGGACAGTGAAGAAGGCTGAGCGCCGAAGAATTGATGCTTTTGAACTGTGGTGTTGGAGAAGACTNAAGGCTATGGTCTTTCCTGTGGTCATGTATGGATGTGAGAGTTGGACTGTGAAGAAAGCTGAGTGCCAAAGAATTGATGCTTTTGAACTGTGGTGCTGGAGAAGACTCTTGAGAGTCCCTTGGACTGCAAGGAGATCCAACCAGTCCATTCTGAAGGAGATCAACCCTGGGATTTCTTTGGAAGGAATGATGCTAAAGCTGAAACTCCAGTACTTTGGCCACCTCATGGGAAGAGTTGACTCATTGGAAAAGACTCTGATGCTGGGAGGGATTGGGGGCAGGAGGAGAAGGGGACGACCGAGGATGAGATGGCTGGATGGCATCACTGACTCAATGGATGTGAGTCTGAGTGAACTCCGAGAGATGGTGATGAACAGGGAGGCCTGGCGTGCTGCGATTCATGGGGTCGCAAAGAGTCGGACACGACTGAGCGACTGAACTGAACTGAACTGATAGCAATATGATAATATATTTGTAATTATATTTAAAGATCGAGTAAGATATGGAAAATATCTTAAGATATGGAAAAAGGACTCAAGAGCTAGCTCGAGCTGCAAATTGGTTAGAATGGTCCTATTGAAAAGGCATTTGGGTTAGAGGCGCTCTAGCTTTTAGACAGCTCCTGGTTTTATAAGTAGGATTTTATAAATAGATATATTTGTTAATAAAATAAAATTTTATATCTCGGGGACTGAATTTTATATTTGATCTTGGATTAGCTCCCAGAGCATTTTTGACTGTTGTCTATTCAGTTAATAAATAATTACTAAGTGCCTGCTTAGTGCAAGACACAGGATGCAATGGTTTCTTGATGTCACTAGTTTTAATCACAATTTTCATAAGGAATTAAAATTTCTTCTTAATTATGTACTGTTATCTGCTAAAGTCAGTTGTTAACATTTCCTAATACCTTAGTGTTCATTTCATTCTGCTGTTAATCATACTTCAGTGATGAATTTCTTTCATATGTTTACTTTTTTTAAATGTTTATACTAGATCTTTTTTTTTTTACTATAATCACCATTTAATCAAGCCTAACGTTTATAGTTCAAATTGATGGATCGAAACCATGCTCTTTCCCTAAATCCTATTGAAATCAAAGAAGAATTATACATATTTGAAAATCACCATCAGTGGGCCAGAAATTGAGGAATTTCTTGAAGATTTAAAACAAGCCAGCAGCATTGGATAATTGAAAAACTGAGAACAGAGAAACGTGGACCTGCAAAGGGAAAGAAGGGACTCCTGGAGCTGACACTTTACACAGCCTTGCTTAAAAACTCTTACAATAATTCAACATATTTTAGATTATATCATATATGTCTTGTTATGATTGCTATGAGTAAAATATAAACAATACATTCCTTCCTCCTACTTCTGTGGAATAACTTTTGCAAGAAATGTTTAATGAGATTAACTTGGATCTTATCTCATTTAAAATATCTAATGTTATCTTATTTGATTAAATAATGAAACATATTTACTCATTTGTCCAAAATCAGCTGCATGATCTCTCTTTTGTCTTTCATGTATTAATGATGGTAGTAGCATTGGTGGAAAATCTTCTAGACTTAGGTCCCAGACTTGAACTTAAATCCTACCCCTCACTATCTGTGATTGAATATAAATCTTTGGAAAATTTTTTACTGCAATTGATGAACTTAAATATATTTATTTATTTGTTTGCTCCAGGTCTTAGCTGTGGTACTAGGGATCTTCAGTTGCATCATGGGGGTGGGATCTGGTTGCCTGAGTGGGGATTGAACCCAGGCCCCGTGCATTGGGAGTGCAGAGTCTTAGCCACTGGGCCACCAGGGAGATGTCTTCAAACTGATGAATTATGAGGCTTTCTTTCTGGACAAAACGATTAAGCCAATTTCCTTTCTTACTTGCATTTTGTAGAGGCGTTGCAGGAAGGAACCCAATTCTGACTCCATCTTGGAAACTATTTTTTTGACTTCCTTTTATTATTATAATCATATTCAATGGCTTGCTTGGAGGACCCTGCCTCTCTGCTGGACTGTAAACTAAAGTGCCTTTGTTCAGCTCCTGGAGAGATAGTTTGTCCCTGCCCACCTGTGAATAGAAGAGATTAACACACCCCATCTGAAGGGAGATGTTTTGCCAGACTGAAGACACTTCCATTACATTTCCCCCGCTGCATTTCCCTCTGTATTCTGCCTTTTGACTTTAGTTCCTCATTGCTTCCTTCTTTCCAGTCTGTAAGAGAACCTGGCATCCAGACCCAAATAAATTTGCTTATTTTGAGGCGCTAGCTTGCCACCTTCTCAGTCTGCCGGCTCCCCAGTTAAAGTCTCTTCCTTACCTCAACCAGGGCTTCCCTGGTAGCTCAGATGGTAAAACATCTGCCTGCAATGTAGGAGACCTGGGTTTGATCCGTGGGTCAGGAAGATCCCCTGGAGAAGGAAATGGCAACCCACTCCAGTATTCTTGCCTGGAGAATCCCATGGATGGAGGAGCCTGGTAGGCTACAGTCCGCAGGGTCACAAAGACTGTGGACACAACTGAGCGACTTCACTTTCTTTACCTCAACACCTCATCTCTTGGATTCATTGCCCAATCGTGTGGCAAGTAGAGTGAGCTTGAACTCGGTAATAGAGGTAGAAGTAAGCTGTTGCTAGTTTCATTTTTATTTTATTGAAATTACCTTTGTTGAGTTCAGGGTTTTTAAAATAAATTTTTAGCTGTGCTGGGTTTTCAATTCTGTGCTTGGGGTTTTCTCTAATTGCAGGGGGGTGGGTAGCATGGAGACCAACTCTTCTTTAAGGTGTGCAAGCGTCTCATTGCAGTGGCTTCTCTTGTTGCAGAGCATAGGCTCTAGTTGCACAGGCTCAGTAGTTGTGGTGCAGGGTCTTAGTTGACCCTCAGCATGTGGGATTTTCCCAAATCAGGGATCAAACTAATGACCCCTACATTCTTAACCACTGAACCACGAGAGAAATCTCGGGTTCAGTTTTTTCATATAAATTTTACTACAAAAAAAAAGTTTTATGTTGATATCAGTATTTTTTTTAACCAACTATAGCATCTACTTTTGTGGCCACTATTTTACCAAGTCTAACTTTGCAAGCCTTTATTTTTATCACAAAGTGTTGATTCTTCCAGCAATGGAATTCCCTGATGGCTCAGACTATAAAGAATCTGCCAGCAATGCAGGAGACCCAGGTTTGATCCCTGGGTTGGGAAGATTTCTGGAAAAGGGAATGGCTACCCACTCCAGTATTCTTCCCTGGAGAATTCTGTGGACAAGGAGCTGGTTCAGACCATGGGGTTGCAAAGAGTCAGATGGGATTGCAAAAAGTCAGACACTCATGAGTGACTAACGTACACCTGTATACCTTTGGTAATTTTAACTAATCAGTTTTGATTTGTGCTGAGTCTTCTCCCAGAAATATTTATTATGACGTGGATAAAAGATCATTTGGGAACTTCTCTGGTGGTCCAGTAGTTAAGACAGGGGACACAGGTTCAATCCCTGGTCAAGGAAATAAGATCCCACATGCCTTGGAGCAACTAAGTTCACACACTGAAACTACTGACGTCCACACTCCAGAGACTGTTTGCCACAACTAGAGAAAGTCCATGCACCGCAACAAAAAATCCACATGATGCAATGAAGATCCTTTGCACAACAACTAAGACTTCACCTGAGTGTGTGCCTGCTAAGTTGTTTCATACTTCCGACTTGATGCAACACGGTGAACCGAAGCCTGCCAGGCTCCTCTGTCCACCGAATTTTCCAGGCAAGAATACTGGAGTAGGTTGCTATGTTCCTCCAGGGGACCTTTGACACAGTCTAATTAATTAATTAAAAAGAGTGATCATTCATACTTACCCCTTGATCAACCCGTGTAAATATTTTGAATATTCTCCTAAGATATTCCACAATCTCTGTACTGTCAGAATCTTTTCCAGATTTAAAAGGCTATCAATTTCATGTTTCATTCACCTCACAGGTGGCTCTGTCCCTTGAAGTTAAGATCCATGCCTTTCGTTCCCTCTGCATAAGTCCATGAGCAATTCCCAAGTTATAGAAGGCACTACTAACTCTTTAGCAGTGGCCACAGGACTGGTAAAGGTCAGTTTTCATTCCAACCCCAAAGAATAGCAATGCCAAAGAATGTTCAAACTACCACACAATTGCACTCATCTCACAAACTAGGAAAATAATGCTCAAAATTCTCCAAGCAAGGCTTCAACAATACGTGAACCATGAACTTCCATATGTTCAAGCTGGGTTTAGAAAAGGCAGAGGAATCAGAGATCAAATTGCCAACATCCATTGCATCAGCAAAAAAGCCAGAGTTCCAGAAAAACATCTGCTACTGCTGCTGTTAAGTCACTTCAGTCGTGTCCAACTCTTAGCGACCCCATGGACTGCAGCCTATCAGGCTCCTCCGTCCATGGGATTTTCCAGGCAAGAGTACTGGAGTGGGTTGCCATTGCCTTCTCCGAGAAAAAACATCTACTTCTGCTTTATTGACTACGCCAAACCCTTTGACTGTGTGGATCACAAAAACTGTGGAAAATTCTTCAAGAGATGGGAATACCAGACCACTTTACCTGCCTCTGAGACATCTGTTGCAGATCAAGAAGCAATAGTTAGAACTGGACATTGAAAAGAGTCATTTCCCAGGCAGGTTGATAAGAAGTCTAGGGGTCCCCAAGGAGAGAGGGGTCTGGAATTCTCAAGGAGGAAGAAAGGACAAACTTTTTTTTCCCTCTACATTCCTTAGGATTATGTATCCTGCCTGAGGACAGTCCCTGGATTAAACCTTCTGGCTAATCTTTTTACCTTAAAATGTAAATTATGAGACTAAGTCTGATCTTTACAGTTCAGTTCAGTTCAGTTCAGTCGCTCAGTCGTGTCTGACTCTTTGCGACCCCATGAATCGCGCACGCCAGGCCTCCCTGTTCATCACCATCTCTCGGAGTTCACTGAGACTCACGTCCATCGAGTCCGTGATGCCATCCAGCCATCTCATCCTCGGTCGTCCCTTTCTCCTCCTGCCCCCAATCCCTCCCAGCATCAGAGTCTTTTCCAATGAGTCAACTCTTCCCATGAGGTGGCCAAAGTACTGGAGTTTCAGCTTACTGAGGTTATTGATATTTCTCCTGGCAATCTTGATTCCAGCTTGTGTTTCTTCCAGTCCAGCGTTTCTCATGATGTACTCTGCATAGAAGTTAAATAAGCAGGGTGACAATATACAGCCTTGACGGACTCCTTTTCCTATTCGGAACCAGTCTGTTGTTCCATGTCCAGTTCTAACTGTTGCTTCCTGACCTGCATACAGATTTCTCAAGAGGCAGGTCAGGTGGTCTGGTATTCCCATCTCTTTCAGAATTTTCCAAAGTTTATTGTGATCCACACAGTCAAAGGCTTTGGCATAGTCAAGGATTATATAATAATGTATCCTGCCTGAAGACAGTCTCTGGATTAAACCTTCTGGCTAATTCTGTTATCTTAAAATGTAAATTATGGGAGTAGGTCTGGTGAGATCTTTAAAACCTTCAGACATTCTTTGGATTCATTGGAGAGTATATAACTCCATTGCTAACATTAGCAAAGGGGTACTCTTTCTACCCGCTTATGATGTCTATGTCAGAAGCTTTCTGTATCTCCTTTATACTTTAATAAAACTTTATTACACAAAAGCTGTGAGCGATCAAGCCTCGTCTCTGGCACTGGATTGAATTATTCTCCTCCAGAGGCTAAGGATCCCGGCGTCTTTTTGTGGTTCAACAACAACCTTTCGAGATGGAACAACAGACTGGTTCCAAAATGGGCAAGGAGTATGTCAAGGCTATATATTGTCACCCTGCTTATTTAACTTATATGCAGAGTACATCATGAGAAATGCCAGGCTGGATGAAGCACAAGCTGGAATCAAGATTGCTGGGAGAAATATCAATAACCTCAGACACGCAGATGACACCAAACTTATGGCAGAAAGCAAATAACTAAAGAACCCCTTGATGAAAGTGAAAGAGGAGAGTGAAAAAGTTCACTTAAAACTCAATATTCACAAAAGTAAGATCATGGCATCTGGTCCCACACTTCATGGCAAATAGATGGAGAAATAATGGAAACAGTGAAAGACTTTATTTTCTTGGGCTCCAAAATCATTGCACGTGATGACTGCAGCCATGAAATTAAAAGACACTTGCTCCTTGGAAGAAAAGCTATGATCAACCTAGATAGCATATTAAGAAGAGAGACATTATTTTGCCAACAAAGGTCCATCTAGTCAAAGCTATGGTTTTTCCAGTAGTCAGGTATGGATGTGAGAGTTGGACCATAAAGAAGGCTGAGCACAGAAGAATTGATGCTTTTGAACTGTGATGTTGAAGACTCTTCCCTTGAACTCCAAGGAGATCCAACCAGTCGATCCTAAAGGAAATCAGTCCTGAATAATCACTGGAAGGACTGATGCTGAAGCTCCAATACTTTAGCCACCTGATAGAAAGAACTGACTCATTGGAAACGACCCTGATGTTGGGAAAGATTGAAGGCAGGAGGAGAAGGAGATGACAGAGGATGAGTTGGTTGGATAGCATCACCGACTCAATGGATATGAGTTTGAGGAAGCTTCAGGAGTTGGTGATGGACAGGGAAGCCTAGAGTGCTGTAGTCCATGGGGTCGCAAAGACTTGGACTGAGCAAATGAACTGAACTAATTCTTCATAAAAGGGACACAGTTGCTACAGTTTGTTCTTGCTGTTAATTTTTCTTTCATATAGAGATCAATTCTATATGGAGGAAATCAAGGGAACTGCTGATTCCAAAAATTTTTAAGTGCTGAAAATGTGAACCTTTAAACCAATTTCAAATTGTCTGCTGCCTTTCTGGTCCATGCTTTCCAGGCTCTCAGCTGTATCATCATATTGAAATGTCTGTAGCACCTAAGATTCAGATGGTTAGCTCAAAATGTCTTTGACCTGTTTCTTCACTGGTGAAGTGGAAATTTAAATACCATAGGTTATTTCAAATGAAGCTGGAGAAGGCACCCAGCCTCTGACACAGTACCTGTTGCTATCTAATGACTATGTTCCTCCTGAAAGTGAAAGTGAAGTCACTTATTCATGTCCGACTCTTCGAGATCCCATGGACTGTAGCCTACCAGGCTCCTCCGCCCATGGGACTTTCCAGGCAAGAATACTGGCGTGGGTTGCCATTTCCTTCTCCAGGGGATCTTCCCGACCCAGGGATCAAACCCAAGTCTCCCACACTGTAGGCAGACACTTTACTGTCCCCCCTAGACCTTCCCTATACCTCAATTCCATGAAAGAACTACCAATTTCAATGTATATAAGAAGTTGATTGTAAGACAATGCTAAGAATCGAAAAGTGTTGACCTTTAAAATATGCCATAACATCGTCTTATATTTTGTTTCATTTTATTTAATGAAAGTGTTCTTTTATATCTATTTAGACACAAATTTTATTATATATCATTATTGTGCATATATGCATGAAAAGGAAAATATAAGTGAAATGAATTGATTAGTTCAATTCAGTCGCTCAGTCATGTCCTTGCGAATCAGTCCATGGAGTCTTTGAGCTGCCTTGGACTGCAGCACACCAGGCTTCCCTATCCATCACTAACTCCCAGATCTTCCTCAAACTCATGTCCATCGAGTTGGTGATGCCATCCAACCATCTCATCCTCTGTCATCCCCTTCACCTCCTGCCTTTGATCTTTCCCAACTTCAGGATCTTTTCCAAGGAGTCAGTTCTTCGTACCAGGTGGCCAAAGTATTGGAGTTTCAGCTTCAGCATCTGTCCTCCCAATGAACATTCAGGACTGATTTCCTTTAGGACGGACTGGTTGGATTTCCTTGCTGTCGGGATTCTCAATAGTCTTCTCCAACACCACAGTTCAAAAGCATCAATTCTTCAGTGCTCAGCTTTCTTTATGGTCCAACTCTCACATCCATACATGACTACTGGAAAAACCATAGCTTTGACTAGAAGGACCTTTGTTGGCAAAGTAATGTCTCTGTTTTTTAATTTGCTGTCTAGGTTGGTCTTAGCTTTTCTTTCAAGGAGCAAGCGTCTTTTAATTTCATGGTTTCAGTCACCATCTGTGGTGATTTTGCAGCCCAAGAAAATAAAGTCTCTCACTGTTTCCATTTTTTCCCCATCTATTTCCCATGAAGTGATGGGACCAGCTGCCATGATCTTAGCTTTCTCAGTGTTGAGTTTTAAGCCAACTTTTTCACTCTCCTCTTTCACTTTCAAGAGGTTCTTTAGTTCTTCTTCACTTTCTGCTGTAAGGGTGGTATCATCTGCGTATCTGAGGTTATTGATATTTCTCCTGGTATTCCTGAAAAATCTTCACATTTATAGTTCAACCATAAATAACATTGTAATACCCTTGTTTTCTAAACAATATTATCCAATAACATTAGTGACGCAACATTTTTTTAAAAGTGCTCAAATATGATCACCAGGACCTAAGTCACTGATACCAATGGCCAAGTTTTGATGCCATTGCTGGTTTTGAGCCTAAGGGAAGCTATTAACAAAGGTCTACAGATAATAGTCTGGATTCCTACGCCATCTTCAAAGGTCTTCAGGGAAAACAATGACATTCAAGTGTGTCTAGAGGACAAGTATGTCAGGGCTGCTCCTCCCTGGTCATCAGTGATTTCAGAGGTTAAATTTTTCAAAGGGGACAGTAGAACGGGTGGAATAAGGTAATGCCCAGCCTAATTCACAGAATTGTGGCAATTATGGAAATTATGCTGATAGTTTTGGTAGAGTACCGTTACCCATTTAATTTCCCTATCACATTTTAAATTTATATAACCAAAAAGGGAGTGCTTTAAAAACAGTTGTTTTAAGTAAATGGAAGAATTAATTAGAAAGCTTTGTCAGTTGCTATATAGAGTCTCCTCCACAAAAAGGGAGAATAGAATTAGAATTTTCTCATTTTGTTGAAACTGGATACAATGAAGCAGAACAATTAAATGACGGGCAGAGGACATAACATTTTTCCAATGAAGACATACAGATTGGCCAACATGAAAAGATGCTCAATGTCACTAATCATCAGGGAAATGCAAAACCACAATGAGATATCACATCATGCCTGTCAGAATAGCTATTATCAAAAAGACAAGAGACTAGAAATCTTGGCTATGATGTGAAAAACGGGAAGCTCTTGTGCATTCCTTGGTGGTAATGTAAATTGGTGGAAGACAGTATCGAGGTGCCTCAAAAATTAAAATAGAACTACCATATGATCCAGCAATTCCACTTCTAGGTATTCACCTGAAGAAAACAAAAATACTAATTCAAAAAGATAAATGCACTCCTATGTTCACAAAAATGAATGCAATTGTCAAATCGTTATGTATTACACCTGAACTAACAGTATATTTCAGACTTTTTAATACACACACAAAAGATTTAACAGAAAATCCTGAACATTTTGTCTTCAGTCTGTTCCATTTATTACTATTGTCCTGTCTTTCCAAATGCCTCTGACTCTTGTGCATTTGGCATTACAATGGATGCCCCAAAGAGTTCCCTTTACTGCTCAAACTGTTCCACAGTTGACTGTCTATCATTTTACCATTTTAGTGAAAATATTGATTGTCCACAAAATGAGCTGCTGTTTCAGGGCATATCCTTACTCTGAACAGAAAAAAAACACCCACTATCAGCACTGCTACCACACACAAGGGCCAGAAACCCAGCTGCTCAATCCAGGCTGGTGCCAGGCCAAAGAATGCTGGAACCAGAGTCAGGAAGGCAGAGTTTTTGGCACTGGTGGTGCACCTATTATTTGAATGATTTAGATGGGGAGATTAGCAGTAATAACCCTTCTCTCTGTTCTGCTCTTAACTTGTTGTGCACCATACCTTTGTTCTTTTACCTAAAAATGAAAATAAGACTGAAAACTAACACTTCATTGCTTCTATTTATTATATCCCTGTTTTGCACCCCTGTAATCCAGTCTTTTTTTCTCTAGATTTATTTAACTATCAGAATCTGCCTGCCAATGCAGGAGACCCAAGGGATGAGGATTCAATCCCTGGGTTTGGAAGATCCTCTAGAGGAGGAAATGGCAACTCACTCTCGTGTTTTTGCCTGGAAAATTCTGTGGACACAGGAGCCTGGCCGGCTACAGTCCATGGGGCCACAAAGAGCCAGACATGACTGAGTGACTGAGCACACAGGCAGTTTTTTAAAAAACTGAATAAATGACCTTTATTTAATACAAATATTATATCTATGATTAATGGTTAGAAGACTCAGTTATAGTGTGTGTAGTCAACCAAAGTTCATCAGAAATGGAAATTGTCTCCCAAGTTATTTCATTACCCAGCCAACTATGGCTAAGTCACTTCAGTCGTGTCCGACTCTGTGCAACCCCATAGACGGCAGCCCACCAGGCTCCCCCGTCCCTGGGATTCTCCAGGCAAGAACACTGGAGTGGGTTGCCTTTTCCTTCTCCAACGCATGAACGTGAAGTGAAAGGGAAATCGCTCAGTCGTGTCCGACTCCTTGTGACCGCATGGACTGCAGCCCATCAGGCTCCTCCATCCATGGGATTTTCCAGGCAAGAGTACTGGAGTGGGGTGCCATCGCCTTCTCCGCAGCCAACTATAGATGTGAGCGTTAATAACCTCAACTAATTAGTTGTTTTTAGAGATGTTTATTTTACTGGATTTGGAGAGAGAAGTTTCCTGTAGGGAGTTATTACAGAAAAGTTCTTTAGGAAATGACATCCTAGGCTGATAAAACTTATTAAAATCAGTGATTACTTTTTAGGTCTCAGATTTCAAATCATAGACTAATTGAAACTGAGCAAGACCTTGTGGGGCCCTCCCAGGTACAAATCCTTCCACATTGCCTTTTCTCCTTTGCAGGAAACAGGCTTTGCTTGGCCTCCTTGACCTTCCTTAATTTCCAAAGGGCAGATTAAAACAGTTGTTAACAGAAAAGGGAAAAAAGTGAAAGTGAAAGTTAGTCACTCAGTCGTGTCCAACTCTTTGTGACCCCATGGACTGTAGCTCACCAGGCTCCTCTGTTCCTGGAATTTTCCAAGCAAGAATTCTGGAGTGGGTTGCCATTTCCTTCTCCAGGGGATCTTCCCAACTCAGTGATCAAACCCAAGTCACCTGCATTGTGACAGACTATTTACCAACTGAGCCCCCAGGGAAGCCTTAAGCCTTGCTGCTGCTGCTGCTGCTAAGTCACTGCAGTCGTGTCCGACTCTGTGTGACCCCATAGACGGCAGCCCACCAGGCTCCCCCGTCCTTGGGATTCTCCAAGCAAGAACCCTGGAGTGGGTTGCCATTTCCTTCTCCAGTGCATGAGAGTGAAAAGTGAAAGGGAAGTCGCTCAGTCACGTCTGACCCTCAGCGACCCCATGGACTGCAGCCTTCCAGGCTCCTCCATCCATGGGATTTTCCAGGCTGGAGTGGATTGTCATTTCCTTCTCTAGGGGATCTTCCCAACCCAGGAATCGAACCCGGGTCTCCCGCACTGCAGGCAGACGCTTTACCGTCTGAGCCACCATGGAAGCCCAGGGAAGTCCAAAGTTTGCTTAATCTTTGACTGCACTTCATGGCATGTGGGACCTTAGTTCCTCAGCTGGGAACTGAACCCAGGCTCCTTGCTTTGGAAGGTGGAGTCTTAACCACTGGACCACTGGGGAAGTCCCTCACATGACTATTTGAATTTGGCACAGGGCTGAGCACAACTATTCTAACAGATGCAACATCTCCTCATCCTGTTTCTAGTCCAAAAATTCTGCCCTGAGCCAAAAGGAATGTGGTGGTGGTGGTTTAGTTGTTAAGTCGTGTCCAGCTCTTGCAACCCCATGGACTGTAGTCTGCCAGGCTCCTCTGTCCCTGGGATTCTCCAGGCAAGAATATTGAAGTGATTTGCCATTTCCTTCTCCAGAGTATCTTCCCAACCCAGGAATCGAACCCAGGTCTCCTGCATTGCAGGCAGATTCTTTACCAACTGAACTATGAGGAAGGCCCTAAGGAAGGTGTCTGCCATCTAATTATGCCACCACAGGCTTATGCTCTGTGTAATCCTTTGGTCTTCAGACAAGCATGATCTCTTCCTGCTCAGACCCCAGAATGGCCCTCTTTGATTTCAGAGCCAAAACTTTTCTAGCAGCCAACAGAGCAATTTGTTCCACCGTATCTCTAGTTCTATGACCTTCGACCTCCTGGGTTTCCAACAGTCTTTAACAAAGAGAAACCATAGCAACTTATCAGTAATAGAAGTAAGAATTTATAGCACCCAGTTTTGGAAGGATGTGAAAAAACAAATAATCTGGCACATTATTGTTAAGGATTTTCATTGATAGCACTCTTTTGGAGAGTATTTGAATCATAGCTATGAAAAATTTGCGGGCATAGCTTTCAACCCAGAATTTATATTTTTTAGAAAGGTATACTTACAAGCATATGAAAATATACTAAGAATTAAGAAAAAAAATAGAAACAATACAAACATTTAGCAGTGGCTACATAAATGATGCTCAGTTATCTACAAAAGAAATAAATAGTCACTTAAAGAAGAATTTGATTACTCCTTATGTACCTGCTTAAAAAGATGTCCACAGTCTATTACTAAGTAAAGAACAGTGGTAGAGTTTTTAGTATGATCCTACTTTTTAATAAAAGTATTTCTTGATATATATGTATTTATAGAAATATATGTTAGTATACTACTTTTAAAAGGCTCAGTGAATACACAAAAAAGTAGTGGAAATATGTGAGGTTGTGGCTTTTTTGTGTGTTTTTCTCAGCTTTTCAAATATTCTATGTGAATATGTATTAATTTTTAATCATGCTCGAAAACAGTAGAAAAGGCCTATACAAGCAAACTACAAGCTCATCTTCTAACTACTGAATTATGGCAACAAATTGTGGTAACAAATGAAACAAAAAGGAAAAAAAGTGGGTGTTTGTTTTTTGATCACTCTGCACAGCTTCTGGGACTTCCCTGGTGGCTCAGATGGTAAAGTGTCTGTCTACAATGCGGGAGACCCAGGTTCGATCCCTGGTTTGGGAAGATCCCCTGGAGAAGGAAATGGCAATCCACTCCAGGACTATTGCCTGGAAAACCCCATGGACAGAGGAGCCTGGTAGGCTACAGTCCATGGGGTCGCAAAGAGTCGGACACGACTGAGCAACTTCACTTCACTTCACTTCAACCAGGGATCAAATCTGCACCCTCAGCAACGAGAGCACAGAGTCCTAACCACCAGACCCCCAGGGAATTCCCAATAAAGTTGTTTTGAAGGAAAAAGAAATTTGTGAAATTTTCAGGAAAAAAAAAGTGTCACATCTTGGATTTCACTGGTAGTCCAGCAGTACAGTTCAGTTCAGTTCAATTTCAGTTGCTCAGTTGTGTTCGACTCTTTGCGACCCCATGGACTGCAACACACCAGGCCTCCCTGTCTATCACCAAGTCCCTGGAATTTACCCAAACTCATGTCCATTGAGTCGGTGATGCCATCCAACCATCTTATCTTCTGTTGTCCCCTTCTCTTACCGCCTTCAATCTTTCCCAGCATCAGAGTTTTTTCAAATGAGTCAGCTCTTTGCATCAGATGGACAAAGTATTGGAGTTTCAGCTTCAACATCAGTCCTTCCAATGAACACTCAGGACTGATCTCCTTTTGGATGGACTGGTTGGAACTCCTTGCAGTCCAAGGGACTCTCAAAAGTCTTCTCCAACACCACAGTTCAAAAGCATCAAGACACAGTAATTCCACTACAGGAGGCTCAAGCTCAGTCTCTGGTTGGGTAAGTCCTACATGCTACCTCGGTGTGGTCTAAAAAAAAAAAGTATCACTTTTTGGTTCCACTGAAATCCACTGAAATTCCTCTTTGAAATCAGGTGGAGAATTGTGATCTACTGAAAAATAGCATACAGCCCCCTGCATCCCACCCCCACACCCCTTACAGGGAACTCTAAGTAATGACTTGTAAGAAGCACACTAGCTCTCCCTAACTGTGAATTTGTCTGACTCAGTTCTCTCCCCATCTTTCTTGCAGCATTCACCAAGGGTATAATTTACAGCCACCACATGTACTCATGGATGTTCCAGAAATGATTATTATATGTTCTGGACCTTGGCTTCATCTTCTTTCTTAGGACTCCCACTCTAGAGAGAACATAATATCATACTTAGAGTGACAAAAATATTATTGTTTCTGCTCTAATTTATTTTTAAAGTAATTTGCATACTTTGGTATGTAACCTAAGCTTCCATCATGATCCAAACAAAATTGCACTCAACAATTGCTCAAATGCTTTATCATTGGAAAAGTATTTTATGCTTGGATTGCCTTTCATAAATCCTATAAACCAGAACTAAAATCCTGCACCAGGATTGTTAGCAGTTAAAAGTATTTTAACTTTTCTTCCTTTTTGCATATTGGTATTTTTTAATGTTTCACACTGAATATTTATTGCATTGGAAATAGAGAATGACTGCACAGCAGACAATGTGCTAAGAAGTTTACATGCCTTATCTTAGTAAATCCTCCCAACTGTGTTTGAGGTACTATTATTAACACATATTGTAAGAAAGGAAACAAAAGCCATTAGGTTAAATAACTTGACTAATTCAGCTCCACTACCTGGTTTTATACAAACCACTCATACTCTTAGGCTTTCAATTTTATAGCCTATAAAACTAAGATAGTATCTACCTCATTGAGTGTAAGAATTTTAAAAGAATGTCAACTGTGAATGAGTTCATATGTGAAACACCTGGTATAAAGAAAACAAATTCTTCGAAGTTCGCTAACAATGTCAAGTACAACTACTAAACTCTTAAGAAGTCCTGTGCAGGAGCCAGCTGCATGTGGGTGGTACTCATCTCCCAACTTCAAGTTCACTGTCTTCACATTGGTGACTTGAAATCAGCCACGGGGGGAGTCTGAAACCAGTAAATGCTGCAGATCAGGTCTTTCCCCGAGGAGGACTGGTTGTCGGATATTCACCGGCACACCGCAGCTCCCAGATTAAAATATAACAGGTTTACTGAACTAGCTCAAATTCAGTTTTATTTATTGATGTAGGGAGAATGATTCATAACTTGGATCTGCGTGTTATGAGGCCTATTTTCCCAGCTGCAGTGTGAAGGAATTCCAAGAATGGCAAAAACCCCCTGGAAAATGATTTTCCCATTTCAGCTATTTCAATCTGATTAAGGAAACACAGTATGCCAGACACATCGTTGGGTTTTTGTTGCTGTTGTTGTTGTTAATCTCTGCCCTGCTTATTACTGCCATAAAGGGCTCAGATAAATAACTTTGTGAATAGCCCAATTTGTTTGCCATACTAGTGTCTTGGAGTAGCTAGCTCATTAAGCAGTATTTATTCTCCTGTGGAACCACATCTTGTAAGAACGGCTGGCATGGAGAAGTTGAGATATTTTGTCAAAATAAGGCAGTATTGGTCAACATTATTTCAGTGGTTTATGTTTGGCCCCAGAAAGCTTCCCTTTCCTCAATGATAAAATAATGAGACTACTTCATTATGGCTAAAGAAATGCAAAACTTTGTTGGACTTCATTGTGCCCTCCTGAAACTCAAGCTTCAACTTAAGCGGGTACAGAGGGTAAGTCCTGCTTCCCCCTCGATGTGATCAAGTCACTGGGTACATCCACTGGCCTTTCTCCCAGGGGTCCTGCCAGCTTTCCTGTATCAGACATGTAGGTCAAAGTGTCCCACTCGCAGCTACCCAGTCTGGGAGGCAAAGCTTGGCTGGCCTCTGACTAGACTAGAGTTAGGTTCCTGATCGGAGGGAAGCTGATTAGCTTCTCTCAGCAGTTCTCCTGGGTTCCCTTACCCTACTGCTCTCCACCTGGGTGCCCTTTCCCAATAAAATCTCTTGCTTTGTCAGCACATGTGTCTCCTCAGACAATTCATTTTCGAGTGTTAGACGAGAGCCCAGTTTGGGGCCCTGGAAGGGGTCCGCCTTCCTGCAACAAATGGCAACTCTGGTGGGACTCTTCTTCGCTGAGACTGACATCCTGACCACTCGGGGTACTCAGGGGCCAGCTTGCCTGCCAATGGACCAGACCCAGTGGCCACAACTGGGGCCCTTTTGTCCCTGGTCTCCTCCTGACGTGGACAACTGGCCAGAGTGCCCCGACCAGTAAGGAACAAGAGACTTTATTGACCTCTCTCCCCTTCCCTCTCTCTTTCCTCTCCTTAACCCTTCCTATCCTTCCCTATTTTTCTAGTCCCCTGGTCCTGGACGCAGGAATCTGGTCGAACGGCCCTCAGCCTGAGCTGAGGATTGCAGACTGATCACCTCCTCTTGGCAGAGAACTCAAATTCTGGTTCTGGTCTGGTCTGATTTCTGGTAGGGCCGAGTTCCAGTCCTCCCTTCTCTGGATGCCCAGGGAAAAGTCCCATAATGCCTGGGTATCTGTAGGTGGCAGGAGATGTCTGTAAGGCCACCCCTTTCGCCCCCCTTCTCCCGCCTCCTCCCCCTTCTTTCAACCTGGTTTCCTTTCCTCCCTTGAAATCTTTGATGTTAGTACTTGCATCTGAAGTTCTGTGTTTCTATAGGTTTTCTGAGAGACTGTATTCTTGTGTTTAAGGACTTCCCTGGTGGTGCAGAGGTTAAAGCGTTTGCCTGCAATGTGAGACAACTGGGTTCGATCCCTGGGTCAGGAAGATCCCCTGGAGAAGGAAATGGCAACCCACTCCAGTATTCTTGCCTGGAGAATCCCATGGACAGAGGAGCTTGGTGGGCTACAGTCCACAGGTTGCAAAGAGTCGGACACGACTGAGAGACTTCGCTTTCAGCAACTTCAGCTAGGATACCACATGTTTCCCAAGATTCATGTAGCAACATACAACAAATTTAGTGACTTAAAACAACAGAAATTGATTCTGTCACATTTCTGGAGGCCAAGGTGCTAGCAGAGCCATGCTCTCTCTAAAGACACCAGGAGAGAATCTGTTCCATGCCTTTTTCTTAACTTCTGGTGTTGCCAGCAATCTTTACCCTTCTTTAACTTGAGTAGATGCATTAATCCAATCTCTGCTGCCATCATTGTACACCATTTCCCCCGTGTATCTGTCTTTACATTCTCTTTCCTCTGTGTGTATCTATCTCTTTGCTTCTTACTCTCTTCCAAAGACATCAGCCATATTGGATTACCTATTCTACTGACCTTATTTTAACTTGGTTGTATCTGCAAACCCCTATTTCCAAACAAGGTCATGTTCAGAGATACAGGGGTTGAACTTGAACATATCTTTCTGTGGGACAGATTCCACAATAGATACTAAGAAGAAAGTCCTCAGTGAATGCTCTATAGGTCAGTGCAGTTCAGTTCAGTTCAGTTGCTCAGTTGTGTCCGACTCTTTGCGACCCCATGAATCGCAGCATGCCAGGCCTCCCTGTCCATCAGCAACTCCCGGAGTTCATTCAAACTCACGTCCATCGAGTCCGTGATGCCATCCAGCCATCTCATCCTCTGTTGTCCCCTTCTCCTCCTGCCCCCAATCCCTCCCAGCATCAGAGTCTTTTCCAATGAGTCAACTCTTCACATGAGGTGGCCAAAGTACTGGAGTTTCAGCTTTAGCATCATTCCTTCCAAAGAAATCCCAGGGCTGATCTCCTTCAGAATGGACTGGTTGGATCTCCTTGCAGTCCAAGGGTCTTCTCCAACACCACAGTTCAAAAGTTCTTCTGTGTATTCTTGCCACTTCTTAATATCTTCTGCTTCTGTTAGGTCCATACCATTCCTGTCCTTTATTGAGCCCATCCTTGCATGAAATGTTCCCTTGGTATCTCTAATTTTCTTGAAGAGATCTCTAGTCTTTCCCATTCTGTTGTTTTCCTCTATTTCTTTGCATTGATCGCTGAAGAAGGCTTTCTTATCTCTCCTTGCTATTCTTTGGAACTCTGCATTCAGATGCTTATATCTTTCCTTTTCTCCAGACAGGGGTTTGTAAATAATCAGGCCAAGATGACTCAACAAGGGAAGGCAATTGGAAAAGGAAGGCACAGGCAGAACAGATGTAAAAAGGGAAACAGAAAAAAAAAGAAAGATGGGCAATGTGGTCTCCACTGCATCCCTTCCATGAACTCAATCATTCCCTCCTTTGATTTTGTTCACTTGAGAGACTTTTTCTAAACTGTAAGCCATCAGAACCTTGATGAGAGGTTGCCCCAAAGTCCATGTGGAATGGTTGATGATCCCTAAAGACATATTTACAGCCTCAAGAAAATTGAGAAATACAAAGGAAATGTCATAAGTTCTTCATGAAGCCAAGTTTATCCCATAAAAACATATCCTATGATAAATGACATTTATTTCTGTTTTTAAAGGTTAAAATATCCTTTGAAACAATCAGAGTTTGTTTCATTTTATAATGTTCTATTTGGGACAAAATGAAAAACAAACAATCTTATATCTAGACTCAGAATTTTAAAAAATTTACTTTGTTGGATCAAATTTTTCTAAAAGTCTGATAAGCACTGACCTAAAGCACACTGATGCCCTGTGATGTTCACACACAATATCCACAAGCTTTGCTGAGTAGGAGATTCAATTCCTTTCTTCTGACAAATTCTATGTAAGCCACTTTCCCCTGCAAAGTCTCTTTGGATACAAATTTTCACCAGACTAAGTTACTTCAGGCTCTCTTGCAGTAAGTACGGGGCTCATGACAATTTTTTGTTGCTTGGAAACTGCACTTATCTATAAGGCGGGATACATTCGTTGGATCATTGAAAAAGCAAGAGAGTTCCAGAAAAACATCTATTTCTGCTTTATTGACTATGCCAAAGCCTTTGACTATGTGGATCACAATAAACTGGAAAATTCCAGGCCACCTGACCTGCCTCTTGAGAAACCTGTATGCAGGTTAGGAAGCAACAGTTAGAACTGGACATGGAACACAGACTGGTTCCAAATAGGAAAAGGAGTACGTCAAGGCTGTATATTGGCACCCTGCTTATTTAACTCATATGCAGAGTACATCATGAGAAACGCTGGACTGGAAGAAACACAAACTGGAATCAAGATTGCCGGGAGAAATATCAATAACCTCAGATATGCAGATGACACCACCCTATGGCAGAAAGTGAAGAGGAACTCAAAAGCCTCTTGATGAAAGTGAAAGAGGAGAGTGAAAAAGTTGGCTTAAAGCTCAACATTCAGAAAATGAAGATCATGGTATCTGGTCCCATCACTTCATGGGAAATAGATGGGGAAACAGAGGACACAGAGTCAGACTTTATTTTTTTGGGCTCCAAAATCACTGCAGATGGTGAGTGCAGCCATGAAATTAAAAGACACTTACTCCTTGGAAGAAAAGTTATGACCAACCTAGATAGCATTTTTAAAAGCAGAGACATTACTTTGCCAACAAAGGTCTGTCTAGTCAAGGCTATGGTTTTTCCAGTAGTCATGTATGGATGTGAGAGTTGGACTGTGAAGAAAGCTGAACGCCAAAGAATTGATGCTTTTGAACTGTGGTGTTGGAGAAGACTCTTGAGAGTGCCTTGGACTGCAAGGAGATCCAACCAGCCCATTCTGAAGGAGATCAGCCCTGGAATTTCTTTGGAGGGAATGATACTAAAGCTGAAACTCCAAACCTTTGGCCACCTCATGCGAAGAGCTGACTCATTGGAAAAGACTCTGATGCTGGGAGGGATTGGGGGCAGGAGGAGAAGGGGAAGACCGAGGATGAGATGGCTGGATGGCATCACGGACTCGATGGACGTGAGTTTGAATGAACTCCGGGAGTTGCTGATGGACAGGGAGGCCTGGCGTGCTGCGATTCATGGGGTCGCAGAGTCGGACACGACTAAGCGACTGAACTGAACTGAACTAACTGATTTAGCAGCCAGTTCTATGCTAAGAGGCCAACCTCCCTGGCCAACAACAGTATCAGCTTGGAATGGTCGGATTTTTCATTCCCGTTGTTTCTCTGAGACAGAGTTGTGTGCAAATAGCTTATTTATAAGGTGATCTCAGAAAGTATTGTGAGGGAGGGGGACGGGGACAGGGACGGGAGAAAACCAGATAAAGAATAATGTAAGTAATATGTAAGTCAGTAGCTCTTCAAAAAACAATTCTGATTTATCCCATTTGCCAGTTTCCATGGTACAAATACTCTCACCATGGCCATTTTTCAGCTACCAATGTGGCATCACTATATATTGATTTGGGATTAGATGCACAACTGAGGACATTATAAAACATTTACACCATACAAATATAATAATTCAGAATATGTCACCCCAAAATATGCCACTTTGACATATTGATTACTTTGAAATAAATGTACTTGAAAAACAGTGATGTAAGGAGGGTATTCTGACCCTCCTGCTTGTCCCTCTGAAAGCAAGAGATGAATTTTCCATGTGAAACACATCTTCCCTGTATCCAGAGTGGAGATGGCATCCTTGTCAGCCAAGACAGGGAATTTAAGACCGAGAGGCTATATTAAATTTTTTTTATTTCTTCACCAGTTTACTACCCCAAACCCAAGCTCCTTTGTCTTTTCTGCAACAAAGAGAGAACATCTCAAACTCAGGGATGAGAACTATAACCTCACATTCTTCACCACTCTTCTAAGACCCAGTCTCAGCTCCTTTATAGATTAATGCTCCATGTAGGATGAGTTATTTGTTATTTGAGTTTGTGAATATGCATATGTGTATGTGAGTTAAAGATCTCTATTTTCCTAGCATATATTCTATAGATGAAAGAGGAGAAAGAGGGTGAGAGTATAGAGTGTAGTGGGGAGAGAGAAAGAGGGAAGAGGAGAAGAGGGAGGAGGAAGAAAAGAAGGAAGTGGAGGAAAAGGAGATGGAGGAGAAAGAGGTGGAGGAGGAAGAAGAGGAAGAGATGGAGAGAGCAGAACAGAAGTGGATAGAAAGGAGTGAGAGGGGTGATATGGGTCACTTGCATAATTTGCAGAAATCAAATATAATTATGGAATGTCCTAGAATCTGGGATCTAGAGCAGTGTTTCTCAAATTTTAACTTACCCTGAATCACCAGGGGCTCTTGTTAAAGTACAGATTCTAATTCAGCAGCTCTGGGGTCTGAAATTCTGAATTTCTAACAAGCTTCCACAGGGTGCTGATGCTACCATCTCTTCAAGTAAGCAAGTACTCTTTTAAAATTTATTTATTTATTTTTGGCTGCATTGGGTCTTCATTGCAGTGTCGTCTCTTGTGGAGCATGGGCTGTAGGTACATGGGCTTCTGTAGTTGTGATGCATAGGCTTAGTTGCTCCGCAGTATGTGGGATTTTCCCTGACCAGAAATTGAACCCGTGTCCCCTTCATTGGCAGGTGGACCCTGAATCACTAGATCACCAGGGAAGTCCCGAGACACAACTAGTCTTTGATCAGGAAGGCTCACCACCATCTAGACCCAGTAAATAAATGCTCAAGGAGTACATCATTTTGTAGGCCTTTGGTATCTGTGGTCCATCTCTCACCTGATGTTCTTGGGTTAGTTCATATATTTTCAGGAGTCCTAGATGATAGAACACTAACCAAACTTGAAGGCAATATCAAGACAAGTCATCAAAAATTATGTGTACCAAAAATTGTACTGAAAGTGTTAGTTTAGTGTTAGTCAGTCATGTCTGACTATTTGCAACCCCATGGACTGTAGCCTCTGTCCATGGGATTCTCCAGGCAAGAATACTGGAGTGAGTAGTCATTCCCTTCTCCAGGGGATCTATCTTCCCAACCCAGGGATCAAAGCTGGGTCTCCCACATTGCAGGTAGATTCATATTTTAAACAAAAGAATCAGTCACTGCGTATGACCTGGTGCTGCAATTGTAGGTTTAAATTTCATCCCTATAGGCAGAGGCTAACTGATAATCCACACCCCACTGTTGTACACTCTCTTTCATAATGACTCACAAAAGCAAACAAAAAGTGAGAAAATATTTACACAGAAAGTAAATAACAAATATCAGGACTGTATTCAATATCTTTGGTTCTAATTTCACTTACCTTTTCCCACATTACATTTATGAAGAACTTAGGTAAATCACCAAACTTCTTATGCTATTTCTAGAGCTAGTAAGCAGAAAAAAATAATATTCACAACACACTGAAGATGTTGGAAGCAACATCTTGTGTGCACTCTCTCCTCCCTCCTCCACAAAATTCTTTTTTGGTGTGTTAAACCTGGATGCAGAAGTCACAAATTCAGAGATAAATTCTATAAATTCCCCAAGTCAAGTAGAAATTCAGTTCAGTTCAGTCGCTCAGTTGTGTCCAACTCTTTGTGACCCCATGAATTACAACATGCCAGGCCTTCCTGTCCATCACCAACTCCTGGAGTTCACTCAAACTCATGTCCATCAAGTCGGTGATGCCATCCAGCTGTCTTATCCTCTGTTGTCCCCCTTCTCCTCCTGCCCCCAATCCCTCTCAGCATCAGAGTCTTTTCCAATGAGTCAACTCTTCGCAGAAGTGATGGGACCAGATGTCATGATCTTTGTTTTCTGAATGTTGAGCTTTAAGCCAACTTTTTCACTCTCCTCTTTCAGGTAAACCAAATTATACCATATCATTTTCACCTAACAAACCTATGTTATGAGCTTTCAGATTCCATACAAGTTGATTATTTGGGGAAAATATCTCAGTAGCTAAAAAGGATAACCACTTGCATTAAATATGTATAATCAAAGTACTTAGTTTGCTACCGAATGTTCACAGCAGCATTACTTACACTAAGATATGGAAGCAATCTAAGTTTTCATTAACAGATGATGAATAAAGAACATGTGTTATACATCATTTTCGAGCCCTCCCTCTAGCTTATTAGTATCTGGACCCAGCCCTGCCCACCAGCTTGTCAGCCAGCACCAGTATGCCTCAAGTCAAACAGCTAGCCAGACAGGGACACAGTACTACCCACCAGCAGGTGGGCTCCATTAAGACCCGCAGAAGACCATAGCCACCCCAGGATCTGACCCTTTGTACCAGAGGGCCCAGGACCCAGCCCCACATACCAATCCTCAGACACTATCCTCGGGACTCCCCCAGGACCCTGTCTCATGAACCACTTGGCTGATACCAATGCCTGGACACCCAGGGCCCTATAGCCAGAGATCCCAGGACCCAGCTCCACTCACCAGTGGACCAGAACTAGCCCTTGATCTAGTATCACCCATTAGTGGGCATGCATCAGCCCCAGGACTCCCTGTGTCCTGGCCCCACCCAACAATGGGCAAATACATAAACCTCAGGATACTTAGGGCCCAATAGCCAGACATGCTAGGACCCAACTTTATCCACCAGTGGGCCAGAACTAACCTTGAGACCAGACTTATACACCACTGAGCTGGCACTAGCCCCAGGAGTCCCTGGGCATCTGCCTTGACCACTAGCAAGCTGGCACCAACTCCAGAACTCCTAAGCCCTCAAGCAGAGAATCTAGAACCTAGCTCTGCTCACGGTAGGCTGGGACTGCCCAAGGACCCATCACTCACCATGACAACAACAGTCCCACAGCCAGCCCTATCAGGACCTCTCCTACCCACTAGCATGCCAACTGGGAAACCTTGGACCTCTCAGTCAGTGTCCCCAGGAGCCAGCCCCACCATCAGCAAGGTGACACCAGATCCAGGGACCCCACTGCACAACCACCCACCTCAGAACCTGGCTCTGCACACCAATGAGCCAGCACTAGCCCCAGGACACCTGCTTCATAACCCAGCGCTGACCACCAGTGGCTGGCAGCCCTCACACAAGGCAGGACCTGGCAACCTATCAGACCAAGGGCCAGTCACATGTACCAGGCCACCCACAGTAGTATTCAAACCACAACAGAAGGAGCTATGCTGCCTACATAAGCAGCAACCCTAGAGCATATAGCTCTAGAGACTAGAGGGGGTTGTTCATAGGATGTCTCCAAAGTTTGGAAACATAATCAACCTTCCAAATACATAGAAATAAAAACAGCAAATGAGGCAAAATGAGGCAAGAAAGGAATATGATCCAAAAGAAGGAACAAGATAAAACCCAAGAAGAGGAGCTAAGGAAAATGGAGATAATCTACCAGAAAAGAGTTCAAAGTAATTATTTTAAAGTTGCTCAAAGAACTTGGGAGAAGATTGGATAAACAGAGTGAGAATTTAGAAGTTTTTAACGAAGCATTAGAAAATATAAAGAAGATCCAGACAGTGATGAAAAATACAGTACCTGAAATAACATGTACATTGGAAAAAATCAAGAGTAGAGTCGATGATACAGAGAAACAGATCAGTGAGCTGGAAGACAGAGTAGTGGAAACCACTCAAGCTGAAAAAAGAAATAAGGACTATTTAAGAGACCCCTGGGATAAAATCAAGCATACTAATATTCACATTATAGGAGTCCCAGAAGGAGAAGTCCCTTTTGAAGTCCCAGACCCCTATTTCCTTCACCTTTGCTCATGATGTATAAGAAGGTCTCTTATATTTGGGCTCCCCTATGTACAAAGTTAAATTATATCTATTTTTCTCTTCCTAATCTCTCTTTTATTCCAAGGAGATGTCTCAGCCAAGAACCTAAAAGGGTTTAAAATTATTTTTCCTTCCTAACACCTTCCTCACACCATAAAAATCTACCTGTTATAATTTCACAATGCCACTCTTTTCAATAGCAAAAGGATTAAAAGCTACTAACAAAGTACATAAGGAAGAGACTTATTGATCACTTTAAACATCAAAAAACAAAGTTTTCCAAGTTGACTGTGAAAGTCACAAAATATTGTACACATTTTATGTGTGATTATAGAATTACTTCAGCTTCTTCAGCATTACTGGTTGGGGCATAGGCTTGGATTACTGTGATATTGAATCATTTGCCTTGGAAACGAACAGAGATCATTCTGTCATTTTTGAGATTGCATCCAAGTACTGCATTTCGGACTCTTTTGTCGACCATGATGGCTACTCCATTTCTTCTAAGGGATTCCTGCCCACAGTAGTAGATATAATGGTCATCTGAGTTAAATTCACCCATTCCAGTCCATTTTAGTTCACTGATACCTAGAATGTCGACGTTCACTCTTGCCATCTCCTGTTTGACCACTTCCAATTTGCCTTGATTCATGGACCTGACATTCCAGGTTCCCATGCAATATTGCTCTTTACAGCACCGGACCTTGCTTCTATCACCAGTCGCATCCACAGCTGGGTATTGTTTTTGCTTTGGCTCCATCTCTTCATTCTTTCTGGAGTTATTTCTCCACTGATCTCCAGTAGCATACTGGGCACCTACCAACCTGGGGAGTTCCCCTTTCAGTATTCTATCATTTTGCCTTTTCATACTGTTCATGGGGTTCTCAAGGCAAGAATACTAAAGTGGTCTGCCATTCCCTTCTCCAGTGGACCACATTGTGTCAGACCTCTCCACCATGACCCTCCAGTCTTGGGTGGCCCCACACGGCATGGCTTAGTTTTATTGAGTTAGACAAGGGTGTGGTCTGTGTGATCAGATTGGCTAGTTTTCTGTGGTTTCAGTGTGTCTGCCCTCTGATGCCCTCTTGCAACACCTACTGTCTTACTTGGGTTTCTCTTACCTTGGATGTGGGGTATCTCTTCACAGCTGCTCTAACAANAAGCTGAAACTCCAGTACTTTGGCCACCTCATGCGAAGAGTTGACTCATTGGAAAAGACTCTGATGCTGGGAGGGATTGGGGGCAGGAGGAGAAGGGGACGACCAAGGATGAGATGGCTGGATGGCATCACGGACTCGATGGACGTGAGTCTGAGTGAACTCCAAGAGATGGTGATGAACAGGGAGGCTTGGCGTGCTGCGATTCATGGGGTCGCAAAGAGTCGGACACGACTGAGCGACTGAACTGAACTGAAGTGAAGGACACTTAGGTCCAAAACTCCTCTAACCTCTCAGATGCCATCTTGTTGCCAGCCAGAGGCCAGGCCAAGTGTTCAAACTGACAAAGAGTCATCCCGCCTTTCCCTACCTCCCTGAAGAATAAGTATTTTCATTATCAAATGGTATACTTAACATCCGAGTCTGAAGCACTTGCCATTAAACGCCTTCACCAAAGTCAAGAGCTACGTCAAGGTTGAGGAGGTTAACTTGAACAAAAAGTCATCAAAATGACCAACAATAATGATGGAAAGCATTTTTTAGTTGTCTTGAAAGCTTTTAGCATTCTGCTTCATGATCAAGAAAAATAAGAGGATGTTAATATTTCTTCTTAAAGACCAAATACCTAGCAGAACTATAACTGTTATGGAAGCCCTGCTTGAAACATGGCATGAGGCTACTATGATGTTAAAAAAAAAATAAGATGGCCCTTGTCCTATTGGATGTCACCATCTTATACCTGAGAATAATTCAAATCCCCAAGTAACTATAATAGAAGACACAAAAAGTGTGGATGAAATAAGGTGACCAAGAGTTCAGAAGAGAAAATGCTAATGGTCAATGACTAGCTTTAGATTTTGTTTTCTCTTATAAATCCTGAAAGATTTAATTTATTAAAAAATTCATTTTACTTTCAGCACAGTTTTATTTACTTATTTTTAAAATATAGCAATGTGTACGTTAAAAAAAGAGAGAGAGAAACTTATTTTGGGCAACACTGGTTCTAGATAACAAGTTTTTGGGCACCACAGCTCCATTTTCTCGATTCCTTTTTTCCTTTTAAAATTGAACCTAGGGGTTTCCTGGGTGACTCAGTGGTAAAAAGATCCCACATGCCTCAGAGCAACTAAGCCCATGATCTACAACTATGAGCATGTGCTTCAGAGCCCAGAAGTCACAGCTACTAACCCTGTGTGCCACAAATAACAAGGCCCACATGCCCTAGAGCCCAAGTTCCGCAATAAGAGAAGCCATTGCGATGAGAAGCCTACACACTGCAATCAAGAGTAGCCCTGGCTGACCACAACTAGAGGAAAGCCCACGCAGAAATGAAGACCCAGCACTGTTAAAAACAAATAAACAAATCAATCAAATCATTAGCAAAAATTCGAACCTAGTCTTATTACATGTCCATTTTTCACCCCTTTAGTGTTTAATGTCTCTTCATGTCATTGGCAAAATAATAATCTTTCAAAACCCTATAGCTTCTGCCTGGGTCTCTTAGAATGTTTGCTCTGAGGGATGCCAGCTGCTATGTAAGAAATCTGAGTACTTTGAAATTGTTATGCTGTGAGGAAGCCCATGCTAGTCATGTGGAGAGATTGGGTAGAAAAAGAAACTCTCTGCCACCATGTGAGACACTTCAAGTAAGAACTGCCCTAATGAGCTCATCAGGCCCAAACCTCTAGAAGATAATAAATTGTTAATTTTAACCACTAACCCATCATCATCGTCACCATCGTTATCATCATCATCTTGCAGAAGTCCTGCTATCCACCCCCTCTGATCCTGAACCTAAGAAGCTGAGCTAGAGAAGGTATTAATAACAAAGTCAGACAAATGGCTCCTTACAAACTACTGATTGCCAGCATCAACAGACATTCCTAGTGTTCTCTGTTTAATTTCTTCTTTCACTGTTATAATTATTTTTGCTGCTGAACAAACCATTCCAAAATTTGGTGGCTTAAAACAACCATTTTATTATCTCTCTAGTTCTGTTGGCTGACTGGGCTCAGCTGGGAGGTTCTTGCTCAGAGTTTCTCATGCAGTTGTAGCCAGTTGGCAGCTGGGGCTGGAGTTGGCTGAAAGGCTGACTGGACCAGATATCCAAGATAGCTTCTCTCCTTGCAGGTCTGGCACCTTAGCTGGGATGACTGAAACAGCTCAGGCATCTCTCTCCTTTCAAAGACTTCTTCAGATAGCTAGCTTGAGCTTCATCCTGGCATGGTGGTCTAAGTCGGCTGGCTTCCCTAAAAGAGACTACTTTTAATCTACCGTGATAATCTACTTCAATGAAATTTTTTTTTTAAAGAGAAGGAAGGAAATAAGCTCTGACAAGATGTATGGGTTTAGGAGGGGTTTGATCAGAGAGCAGATTATCAGGACCCATTTACTATTTATTAGTATCTTCTGCCCTCTCCTGCTTCCCAAAACATACATATGCAAAGAGAAATTATTTCCTCTCCTTATTCCTTGTATTGAAGCCTTCACTTCACTTTCCTGTTGTCTGAAAATTAACAATTATAGATTTGAGTTTAAAACTATCCTTTTTAGAATATGTAAACTCTTCTGAAAATTTGTGGAACATTTTGCATTAATTGATTTTCAGTGATGTATTGGCTATCTTTTCCTCAAAACTCAGTGCTGTTAAAGTTTTTTATATCACATTTTTTGTGGGTCAGTAATTTAGAAGCAGCTTAGTTAAGTGGTTCTGACTCCAGGTCTCAGAGAAGGCTACAGCAAAATGTTATCTGGGCTGTGTGTAGTCTTCCGAAGGCTCAGCTGGGGCTGAAAGATTCATTTCCAAGATGGCATGCTCGAATAGTTCTAGTTATAGGTGGGAATCTCAGATCTTCCCCAGAAGGACCTCTCCAGGAAATGGTTTATTGTTCTCATGACATGGTGGCTGCCTTCTCACAGAGTAAGCAGTTCCAGAGAGAGTAAGGCAGAGGTCACAGTGATTTTTGTTATAATTTGTCCTCTTTCATTTCCATAATTCTATCGGTCACAGAGGTTGGCCTTAATAGTGAGGGAGAGTGTGAATAACAAGAATATGAAAAACAGGAGATGGGGTGTCATTGGGGTCATCTGAGAAACTGAGCTTGGTTAAGCCAAGGAAATGATAATATTGGGAGAAAAGAAGAGACAAAGGAGATATGTAATATTGGAACCAGGAGCATTTTGAGGAAAAGTGAAGCAATAATTTGGGTACTGAGCTGAGAATGGGGTAGAGAATCTTGAGAGCGTATAGTCCTGACACATCTTGTGAAGGTAAGAGGTAAAAGAGAAGTGAGAAGAATGACCTTTTTTTTTTTTNAAGGAGATATGTAATATTGGAACCAGGAGCATTTTGAGGAAAAGTGAAGCAATAATTTGGGTACTGAGCTGAGAATGGGGTAGAGAATCTTGAGAGCGTATAGTCCTGACACATCTTGTGAAGGTAAGAGGTAAAAGAGAAGTGAGAAGAATGACCTTTTTTTTTTTTCTTTCAAAGTTATTCCTGCACTAACAAAAGGAGACAAACTTAAGAGGTCATTTTCAATTTCTTGGCTGAGCTACAAGGGGAATATTTCTCCTGAATATTTAATTGGTTTCATGAGACAGAAAGATATTTTAAGCTTCTAACAAGAAATCGGGGTTGCCTGAATGATATCTTTATTCAGCAAGGACACAGTCTTCCAGGAAGTTTACTTTTGCCAATATAATTAGTAGTTACTTTACAGGACAATAATGTCCAGGTTTCATGCTGGGATGAAAGGAGGTGATTTTCCAGTTAGTGGTAATTGAAAATTGAAGCAAAGGGAACATTGCAATCAAAACAGGAAGCGAAAAAACATTGTATTGTGGCAAGAACCTTAGAGCTTTGTTCTTTCATAACATGTAGGGAAGCAAAGAGTTTCTAAGCTACTTTCATCACAGCCAAATTTCTTGGAAAAATGCCCTCTACGTGCTGTTTCTACTTTACCTCCCCAATACCTCTGGCCTGACTTTTGCCCCCATTATTTCTTTAAACCTGCTTTCATTGTGGTTAACAATAACCTCCTTGCTGCCTGATCTGATGAACATTTTTCTGCTTTTGAACTTACTGATTTCTAAGCAGCAATAACCCAGATAAGCACCCTACTATTTCTGGAAATACTCGCCTCCTGATTTCTAGGATGTCATTTTCTCCTTCTTTGCTCATCAAACAACCATCTCCTTGTTTGCTATCGATATAAGTTGTTTTTCCACTATCCAGTCTCTAAATGTTGGAGTTCTTGATCATTTCTCTTGTCTTTCTGAACTCTTTCTGCATAATCTTTTCCAATACCTTGGCTCTGACACCATCTAGATGCCAGCAATGTCAACATTAATATTTCCAGCCATCATCTCTTCCTAGAATTCAAGATTCCTATATCCAACTGCCTTCTTGGTATTTCAACTAGGGAATTTCAGAGACATCACAGTGTGTCTCCTGTTGCTTTTGGTTCCTCCAAACTGCTGCCTCAGCCTAAGCCTTACCTATCTTGTAAATGGCATCATCTCACATTTAGACACGTAGGCGAGAAACTTCAGTACATCTTGATGCATCCTCTTTTCACTCTCTAAATTCAGTTCAGCAGAAGTGTTGTTGATTAGTTTACCAACCTGTCCTTTATTACCACCCAATCTCCTTGCCCTATCCAACCCATTCTCTACATAGACAATAGATGCATCTTAAAATAAAAATTTGTTCATGTTATGATCAGTAACACTGCTCAATGGATTCCTACTACACCCAGAATTAAATATAAACTTGCAGTGCCCTCCAAGCTGCTGTAGGACTTCAGTCTTACTCACCTTTCAAGCTTATTTCAGACTACTCTCTTTGGCTCATACACCAGCCTGTTCTGATAAAGGGCCTTTGAATATGGTGTTTATTCTTCCTAGAAGGTCTTTCCATACTTTTCTTATTCTGGCTCTTTCTCTTCCTTTAGGTGTTAGCTGAATATTGTCTACTCAGAGAGACTTCCCTTGACTATCTTACTGGATGTATGCCTCTTGGTTCCCTTTTTAGTAGCTTTTTCCTGTCCATCATCACAGTTATTCCCATAGTTATAAAGTCAGCCCAATTTTTCCACAAAGGAGGGCATTGGGAGTCTTTAATGCAACTTGTTAGATCTGAAACAAATCAGAGGCTACATAAACAATGAACTATTTCTCTTCTAACTAGGGCTTCTGCTAGATGTGACCAATCCCACAATAGCACCCATATCTGAAAATGGATCAGGTTACTCAGCATCTAAAACCAAAATTAAGGACACTCTTGGGACCCCTTCAGTGGAAAGCATTTAGCTAAACAGTTTTTGTTTTACTGTGGTCATGGCCCTCTGTGACACAGATGCAGTCAACCTAAAATGCAGGGGCTGGAAGGAATTTCTCACGACATATCATTTCCTGTGTTTCTCATTGCAGTTTATTATAGTTCTTTTTTTCCCTCCTCTAAGACCAACATCCCATGAGATGGACATTGTCTTGATGGAGCAAGAAAAGAAGGTTTGAACTCAAATTCTTCTGTATGAGCACATGAATGATACTCCAGATTAGATCTTGGCACTTTAAAATTCTTACATTCATAGAAAATTAGGAAACTGTAGCCTTTAAAGTAAAGCTTCTCACTTTTATATCTATGGCAAAACTTTGTGTCACGTACACTGAAATGAAAATTGGTCTCCTAATAATTCTGCAATTGAAGTTGTCATTTACTTGGCTAAAACTTACTTAGGAATTTGCACTCTGTTCTAATACCTTAAACAGCTTCTCTTTTATTTTGTAATATATCACAAATTACCAGCAAGTTTTAAGTGGAATTTAATCCACTGAAACTCCTACTTTCCAACATTCATAAAAGCCATAAATCACCTTTGTCAAGTTACAGATCCTGAAATTCTAGCTCACAAAGGGCCTGTATTTTGTTCAGTGAATTCAAATCATCCTCCAAGAAACCAAAAATGTTTTAAGTCTTCGAAAATAAATCATAAAACAGTGTAATAGATAAAATTCCCTGGGAAGAAATCCACTTTGCAGGGAATAGGCCTGTATTGGAAAATCTTCACACAACTAAAATGATCTTTGCATATAAAGAATGAGTCACCAGATACCACAGGGGTCAAAGATCCCAGGCTCATCTGTTCCTGAGGAAATTGTGAGGAGGAAATGTGCCCAGATGTTCATATTTGTTTTTATGAGGAATAAAGCTTATTTCAGAGCTAAAATACCTTTTGTATTTTCTCCTGACCGTTTAAAATAGTCTCTAGTCAAGACTCAATTAAAAATTTTAAATGATATCTAGAGAAGTATTTTTGTTTGGTTTCTTAAACTGTAAGGATCAGATGATTGGGCTAAGAGATTGTCCTGAAACATACAAGAATGTTGTATCTGTCAAGACCATTTCCTTGGCTGCTTCTAAAAGGAGTTTATACTGAACCCTGCATTGAGTTGCCCAGCTTAACTTCTAAGAAGAAATTTACACCAGTTCTATCTCTAATTCACAGTGTCTGCTAAACTTCTGGAAGAAATTCTGAGATGCCACTAACTCTAAGACATTGCTCTCCTTTTATTGTTCAACAAATGCAGGCAGGATGCATGTCTGCTCTCGATGAGTCAGCCCTGAGCTTGGTGCCTTCTGCTTTAATTGGGTCCTGTGATCGTGACCTCCTTCAAACACCTCCACTTTCAGGAAGTAAAGCTCACCACACAACTGAAATATTTCAGAGTTGGAAGGGACCTAAGAGATTACTTCCTTCTCAGTAAATGACAATTAAAAAGTGATCATCAGATAAACATTTTAGAGGGGAAATCTGAAAGAAAGGAATTAATTTTCTTACTCTGAAGTATCCCTGGCTATCACAACCCAGGAAGAAACCCAATGAAGATAATTTTGTACCCCAAGGTTTTAACTGGCACTGCTAGCAATTGTTCTTAGTGGTACAAATACTTTGTAAAACTCAACTCTTTCTGGGGTGACATGTATTCCCTCTTACTGTGACAAGGTGACACTGTCAAAACTCTCCATTTTTTCTCCCCTCTTGGCTGATTAGCTGTACTGAAAATGTATGTTGGTTTGACCCTCCTCCCTTTTCTGTGTTCTTTCTTCAGCTCAGTAACCCCTTCCAAAGCCTGTTCTTGAATAAATCCACTTTATCATAAAGACCTGATTGTGGTTTCTGAAAACAATCAGGGGCATGTGTATTTTAGCAGGAAGAAACACTTTAGGCAAAAATAATTAATCTCTAATTGTGGAATTTGCAAAACTCAAACTCTCATTTTAAAGAGAAATCTGAGGCTCTAAGAAGCCAAGGAGATATGGCTGAAGGCACTGTGCTGGCTGATGGTGAGCTGAAGTTGGAACTCTTGGCTTCCTGTCCCACACCACTCCCCTCTCTTTCTGTCTGCAAGTCCTGTCATGCAGAATCTACCAAAAAATATACTTGGATTTCATGAAACTGGAGTACTTACATAGAGAACCCTTCCAGATAATGATGTCAGGCCCAGATGTACTAAATTTCTCTCTTTGAGAAATACACAGTTCCCATAACTTCTGTGATCAACCACTAATATGATTTTGCATTTCTGCCACAGGAAATATTGAAAAATATTTTCAGTTATGTAGAGCAGTTTTTGTAATGGACTTTTGATAACTCTCTGCTTTGAAAAAAAAAAAAAAAAGCTTAACTGACTCCACTTATAACTCAAGTTCTACGTTTTGGACCCTTAAGGGCAGCCATGGTTGTTTTAGGACCCTCAAGAGGTTCCTGCCCTTCAGATTATGGAGCCCAGCAGCCTGCTAGGCCTGAGGGGTCTGCCTCTTTTTTCTCTGCCTTTGACCACCACATAATCTTGCAGCCTCTCCCCCACTTCCTCTGCCCCAATATCACTACAACTCTCAAGGTTTGTGGAGTTATCAGATTTAGTTACATTGTTGAGGAAAACTTAGACCACGTAAGAAGGAAGGCGTTTAAAGTGAGTCATGTCAATGTATGACAAAACCAATACAATATTGTAAAATAATTAGCCTCCAAAAAAAATAAAGTGAGGCTATGTAAGAATTTTCCTCTAGCTCAAAGGAAAACTTTCCAAAAAATTTAATTCTTCACTGGGATTTCTTGTTGACACACCCTAGTTCATAAACCTACCCCACCAACTCACCTTCCACTCTTTGTAAAAGATGCTTGTTCGCTGCCATGCATAGCTCTTCTGTTAGTTCACAACCCCAGGCCCTGCCCCAAGGACTTAGTTTTGGTCATTGTCAGTGTTCTTCCCTGAGTGGTACATGGTCCTGAGGCTTATTTATTTTGCCTGGGTCAATACATTGGGGGTGCAAGTGTCAGCTTATGGCTTTGGTATCCCAGGTCCCTTTGAAGAGTTCAGAATGGACATGGATCCCCAAGTCCTAACCTTGAACTCCAATCTCCCTACCAGTTTAGCTGCAGAGAAAAATCTCTATTTCCTGCATTCCCATAAAGGAACTGAAGGCTCATACACACAGAAACATAAACAAACAATCTCCCAATGACACATTTTTAATTGTTCCTATAGCCTAAACACAGAAGGGGGAAATAAACCATTTTCCCAACATGCTCTGTAATTCTCTCTCTGATGGACGTAAAATTTCACATTTCTGTATAAAGTAGTATTCATTCCTTTCCTTAATCTTTCTTCTCCTTGCAAATTGTTTTCTCAGGACTATTTGAAATATGGAAGAACTGTTGCATTTCTCAACAACTGCTCTCACTTACTTTTCACTTTCATGCATTGGAGAAGGAAATGGCAACCCACTCCAGTGTTCTTGCCTGGAGAATCCCAGAGATGGGGGAGCCTGGTGGGCTGCCGTCTCTGGGGTTGCAGAGAGTCAGACACGACTGAAGCAACTTAGCAGCAGCAGCAGCAGCTCTCACTTAGATAGCTAAAGCTCTGATTGAATATGTATGTGTGTATATGAGTGTAGTTATTACTTTAGAATATTTGTGCTACATACATTTTATTTCCTGCTTTTTTAAAAAAAGTCTTGTGACCCAATGCTGCTTTCAAAGTGTCCATTATTCAGAGAAAATATTCATAGTCATCAGATTCCAGCATTCACTATTGTGAATGTACTGGAGAGGTTTCACAAGATATACCAGAGATGATAGTAGTGTGTACATCATAGAATTATCAGGAAGTTTTAATGAATTTATTATTGCACAAACATGCATATATATCCTGAAAATATAGTGCTAAGCATGGTACCTGGCTCATAGCAAGTACCCTATACTTTTTATTATTATTACTTCCCTGGTGGCTCAGACAATGAAGAATCTGCCTGCAATGTG
This sequence comes from Cephalophus harveyi, assembly GCA_006410635.1. NCBI lineage: Eukaryota > Metazoa > Chordata > Mammalia > Artiodactyla > Bovidae > Cephalophus > Cephalophus harveyi. The sequence goes on from SJYT01058873.1 coordinate 339,385, forward strand.
GGAGACCCAGGTTCTATCCTTGGATAGGGAAGATCCCCTGGAGAAGGGAATGGCAACCCACTCCAGTATTCTTGCCTGGAGACTTCCAAGGACAGAGAAGACTCCCATGCTGCAGTCCATGGGGTCACAGAGTTGAACACGAATGAGTGAATGACACTTTCACTTTCATGTGTATACATATCTATGGTTTCCACATGAGATTTCAGTTTTTTAAAATACCACTGCTTCCAAATTGAAAATCTCAGTTCTGGATTGAGCATCAAACTACAGGTTGAAAACAGTGCCAGATATTCCAATAAAAACCTTTGTTCCTCTGAGGAACACATGCTTAAGGAAAATGCAGTCTTCCGTCATGTAAATCAGCCAAGGATCTTCAAAGCCATGTGAATCACTGACATCTGTGGTGTGCTTCTGAAACATTGGATACATTGATAATGTATTCTCCAAAACATCCTTATTAGAAAGACTATAGCATCATCAATGCCATTTTACAGTTGGGAAACATAAAGTTAATTTAGACAACTGTGCGGATTAAAGGTTCACAGGTTGAGAAATCCAGAGGCAGGCTGGCTTCAGATGCAACTGGCGCAGGTGTAGTTTGAACCAGTGACTCGATGAGTGATTATTTCTCTCCTCCTCTTTTCTGGGTTGGCTATAATCTCAGCAAACTTCTCATCATTTTAAGAATAAACCAAAGTCCATATGCTTCCTTGTTCATATTCAGTGACAGAGAACATCTCTTCTGGTAGATCTGGGAAATTAGGAAATCTTCATTTTTAGATGTGATCAGACTTCTTCTCATTACTTCATTGCCCTAATTCAGAAATCATGTGGCCTGGGGATGGAGGAGCTGATGGGCTTTTCCAGATGCTTTACACCTGAGGCTTAGTAGGGACTAAGTCGCCCCAAAATTGAATTGTAAAAATAGGGGAGGAAATTTCCCAGAAGTTCAGAGTTATTGCCGGTCTTTATGCTGGGAAGCAGATTCTTAGACGGAGGCTGAAGGGCATGTTCCTAGGAAGTGCCCTAGTGAGCAGTACCCTTGCAAATGGAGTGAAAAAAGCAGGGTTGGGCAGAGGGAGAAGCTGGGCTTCAGAGAAGTCTCAACAAGTGCTGTGGCTGACTCTGCAGGGAGCTCTAGAGCTGGGTGATCCTTCACAGGGATCTGGAGCTGGGGCAGGGTGGGTGGGAATGAGGTGCTCAGGATTTCATACCAGTCATCCTCCACTCCACCCCCACACCCCATAAACCACATATTGTTCATGAGATGCCCAGGAAGGAAGGAAGCATGCCCCTGAGGGAGCTGGCTCTTTTTAGGAGAGGGTGATTTCAGGAGAGGGCCCTAGGTGTTAGCTGACAACACTTCTAGCAGCTAGGAGTCCTTTTGGCTTGAAGAAGAAACTGGGGAGTACCTCCCAGAAATCCTGAAGCAGTTGTGGGAAAGGAAACAAGTCACCCAGCTTCTAGCAGCAAAGCCCAGGCCTGCACATAGCCTTTTAGACAGCGCTGTCCCAGCTCCCAGCTATTTGCTTAGTTTGGTGTGTGTTGATTTCCACACACTGCTGTGGAGCATTTCTGGAAAGAATTCTGGATACACAGTGTCTAAGAGTCAGCTGCCTGTCCATGTGTGTCATGTGAGTAACTATGGGGGCTGAATATGAGGAGAAAAGCAGTGTTGCTACATCTCATTAGGTGGTTAGGAAGACAGAATGTCTGTCCAGACTCTTACCAGAGAACTGTCTGGTTTAAACAAATGAGGGGTGTGACGATCTTGGGAAGGTAACTACAGTGTCACTACAGTGATGAATATTCTGCTGAACCAGCACAGTCAGGAAAGAGAAATACTGCAAATCAGTGATGGCCTTAGTGATCTTACAAAGTGAGATGATCCCTTCTACACTGTGATGCAAAGTTTACTGTGCGCACATGTAAAATTTTTAATGACAGCCTTCTTCTGGCAGTTATGCTAAATTATTTTATTTCTGACAAAATAATCAAAATCCTACAAATATTAATTTCATGAATTTAGCCACTTATCTCAGATATTATGAGTGTTCATTGACAGTGAAATTAAAAACACACCTGTTAAAAGAAAATACTTTGGCAATTTTGGAAGACCCAAAGTGAGGGTGAAACCCTGACCCCGCTTTAGAACACCGGTCCATGGAAACTGCATCCCATAAACTACTTAATCATGTCTGGTTCCCACGGCAACAGCCACTGAAGCAGCTTCATTGAATAAGACTGAATGTGATCAACTGCCAACATGGAAATAAAAATCCTCCCCTATTCTCTCTGTTTTTCAGCATTTTTCTCTCCAGCATGTTCTGTGTTACAAAGCAGGGCTTGGTACACTGCCTGTATCTCCCTCCTCCTACACTCACCATATTTCATCAGCAAAGTCCCCTCTACACTGTTTTCAACACAGAACACTGAAGTGGGGGAGGGGAGCATTTCATACATTCAAAAACACTAGGAAAGTAAATAGAAATAGCTCAGATAGTTCCTCACCCATGCATGTCCCTTTGCTAAGAGCTCAGTTTTTCTTTCAGTCAGTAATGTCTTTTTGTGTTGGAATCAACTAAAAGCATATTTGTGTTCAGGAGCAAGACAGATTTCCTAAGTAAGAGAGAATCTATTTTTAGAGGATTTAGGGAGGGTGGGGGAAGATCTTGGAATCCATCTAAACTTAGATTCAGCTTTTGGAACAGTACATCTCATGGGGTGCACTGCAGAAACTTTTCATCTGGCTTATTATAAACTTCCTGACACGTAAATGCCCTCAAAGACTGTATGGGTAGAGCTTGGAGCTGCCAACTGGAACATCACACATCTTTTCTCTTCTTTTCTTTTAAAGCACATTGTCAGTTTTCTAGTTCTTCAAGAACCCTTCAATGAGGTCAGGTTGTGCTGAAAATAACATACTGGAGATATATCTGGGCTGAATGTCAGTAAATTTGGGTGAGTTAGCTTTTTTGTGTGTTGGGGGGGAAATGGAGGAGTTGAATCACTCACTGCACATCAGAACTTTCTGAAAATCCCTCCCGCCTTTTTTTTCAAGTTCTATTTATTTATGGCTGTGCTGGGTCCACTGGTCATGTATGGATGTAAGAGTTGGACTGTGAAGAAAGCTGAGTGCCAAAGAATTGATGCTTTTGAACCGTGGTGTTAGAGAAGACTCTTGAGAGTCCCTTGGACTGCAAGGAGATCCAACCAATCCATCCTAAAGGAGATCAGTCCTGGGTGTTCTTTGGAAGGACTGATGCTGAGGCTGAAACTCCAGTACTTTGGCCACCTCATGTGAAGAGCTGACTCATTGGAAAAGACCCTGATGCTGGGAGGGATTGGGGGCAGGAGGAGAAGGGGACAACAGAGGATGAGATGGCTGGATGGCGTCACTGACTAGATGGACATCAGTTTGAGCGAACTCTGGGAGTTGGTGATGGACAGGGAGGCCTGGCGTGCTGCGATTCATGGGGTTGCAAAGAGTCGGACACTGACTGAGCGACTGAATGAATTGAGCTGTGCCGGGCCTTTGTTGCTGCGTGCAGGCTTTCTCTAGCTGCGGCGAGCAGGGGCTGCTCTCTAGCTGCTGCACGTGGGCTTCTCGCTGCCATGGCTTCTCTTGTTGCGGAGCATGGGTTCTAGGGTGAGTGGGCTTCAGGAGCTGCAGTATGCAGGCTCAGTAGTTACGGTTAGTGGGCTCTAGAGCACATAGTTGTGGTGCATGGGCTTTTTTGCTCCATGCACGTGGAATCTTCCTGGATCAGGGATTGAACCCATGTTCCCTGCACTGGCAGGTGGACTCCTTACCACTGGAGCACCGGGGAAGTTCACTAGATTATTTTTGAGGGACAACGTCAGTAGTAGTGTTTGGTTTAGGGGTTAGCCCTATAGATGTGAATGTGAACTGGAAATTTTCATCCAAGGTGGGTGGCGTGGGGGTGGGGGTTGGTGTGCTGGGGCAGATAATACTTGGCAGTTCAACCAATGTGATTGGATAGGTAGTGGATAAATATTGTATATGTAATAATTCGGTAGAATAATTTAACCATTATTTTGCAAAGTGTGAACTTTGGATCTTGATTCATACAAATAAACTATTATAATTATTTATGAGATGATTAGGGCAATTTGAGCACTGGTGGAATGTTTCATGGCATTCCATTACCAAATGCAGATGAGTGACAGGTGTTTGAGGGTTCATCATGATGTTCTCGCTGAGGTTTTCTGAGAAAGTGTCCTCTAAACTCAGACCTCAAGGTTGAGGGGAGCTGGCAGGCACAGACTGAGGCGAGAGGATGAGATGTGAGGTGTTGGGTGGATAAGTCTTCCAGGAAGAGGAAAGTACCCAGGCCCAGGCCTGAAGGTGAAAGAAAGTCCTTGGGACTGAAAGCAGCTCAATGTGATTGCCTCAGAGTTTGGCAACAGAAGAGGCTGGGAGGTAGAACTGAGGGGTCAGAAGGCAGTGATAAGAGTCTGGACATTTTCTTTAGAGAATGGAAGCCATTGGGCAAGGGAACTCCTGACTAAATTCAGAGTTTAGAAAATCTGTACACAGGCTTGAATGTCCCAAGAGAATCCCAGGTTCAGAAGGTCTTTTCTGAGTGCTCCAGCCCTCATCTTTCTGAGCTATGGAATCTGTGTTCCTTATTTTTTGCTGTTGCTTCATGCTTCATGCTTCCCCACAGGTTTCTGTAGTGACTAAATTGAAAGTTCCATGCTGACATGAGGGAGGGGTTGCTTACTTTTTGCTATGCACTGAATTGTGTCCCCTGCAAGCTTCTCTGTTGAAGCCTGAACTCCTGATGTGATTGTGTTTGAAGATGGGGCTTTTGGAGGTAACTAAGCTTAAGTGAGGTCATAAGGATGGAGTCCTTGCCTAATAGAATTAATGACCTTCTAAGAAGTGGAAGAGAGAGTGGTCAATCTTTCTCCACATGCTGACACTGATGGAAGCCCACGTGAGGATACAGCAAAATGGCAGCCAGAAGAGGCTCCTCACTAAAGCTAGATCATTCTGGTACCCTAATCTCAGGCTTCTAGCCTCTACAGCTATGACAAGATAAACTGCTGTGGTTTAAGCCACACAGCTTAGGGTGTTTTGTTATGGCAGCCCAAGCAGACTTTCTTCCAGGCCCTGCTCCATCCAGTAATCCTGGGCTGGGACAACCCGTTGAGAGATTTCAAAATCTCTCAAGCCTCTGATCTTGATCAATCATTAAAAATCATCAGTCTTATACTCTGATCATAATCACAGTTTCATATCTTTATATCCAAGTACTTTTCTCACCATTATGAAGCCAAGAGAACGTGCAAAGAGATGGTTTTACTGCAGCAATAAATATGCATAATAATCTGATGTTAACATAATCACCCATCTCTTCAGTTTACTCTGCGAAGACACATCTTAGGTCTGTTTGGTTTTCCTTATTTGAAAATTCTCAATCATTACATCAATATCCAATTGCTAACTCCCAAGGTTGGGTGAGATGTGTGTGGTATTTTGGGCATGTGTTTATAAGAAGATAGCCTTTGTTTTATGTTGATAGAGCAATGTTATCTTCTTCTGGCTGCCTTTAATAGACAAGGCAACTGTTCAAAACAAATTGCTTGGCAAATGCAAATTGTTTTGAACAAAATTTTGTGAATTTGGACATGATGCTTAAGTTGACTTTTAATTTCCTACACGACAGACTATTGAAGTATGTTTCTTTGCAAAGTCTCTAAGCCCAAGTAAGTGAGTCTTTCAAGAAAGCAAGGAGAAGTACCAGTTTCTCTGGCAAGATCTCAGGGGAACTAGGAGCCCTGTTGCTGCCAAAGTGTTGTCTTGCCACTTCTGTGCCAGAACCACCTTTAGTGGTCCTTTTCTCTGGATATTATATCTTCTCTAACTTCCATCTAATAATATGATTTTGTGCTCCTTTTGTGAATCTGTATGAATTTGTTTCATGAGAATCAAACTCAAGAAGTATCAACTTACTTTATATTCTTAATTATTATTATTGGCTGCACTGCATAGCATGTGGGATCTTATTTCCCTGACGAGGGATTAAACCTGTGCCCCCTGCATTGGAAGGCAGAGTCTTAACCACTGGATCACCAGGTAAGTACTTCAACTTACATTAAATTCTTAAATGAAACTAAATCTGGCTCAACCTCCATTGGCTTTAGTGGTGAAGAAATCCAATCCCAGACTTTGGATGAAAATCTTCCCACTCCACCAAGTATCTTGCCTTTTGACCTAGAAGAAATGGAGCTGCCCTTTCTTTCTCCTTCATCTCCTCTCCTCATTTGGGTGAAAGTTCTTTGCCAAAGCCCCTGAATAGCAGCTAGGGTCCCAAACTCTTTGCATACTTGCAGCCAATCTATTCAGAGGTCCTATCTCTGCAGATTTGAAAACAGTTCCTACCAGATTTCAGGAGAACTAATATCCTCCATCCCAAGCCCACCTCTTATCCTCATGCAATATACTTCTACCCTTCAACAAAGAGTTTAACAGGCAATGGCACTCTACTCCAGTACTCGTGCCTGGAAAAATCCCATGGGCAGAGGAACCTGGTAGGCTGCAGTCCATGGGGTCACTAAGAGTCGGACACGACTGAGCGACTTCACTTTAATTTTTCACTTTCATGCATTGGAGGAGGCAATGGCAACCCACACCAATATTCTTGCCTGGAGAATCCCAAGGATGGGGGAGCCTGGCGGGCTGCTGTCTATGGGGTCGCACAGAGTCGGACACAACTGAAGCGACTTAGCAGCAGCAGCGGCATAATCAAGGTATGGAACATTTCTACCACCCCAAAATGTTCTGACATGTTCCCTTCCCTGACTCTAAGCCTCAATCAACTACTGATTGATTTTCTGTCTAGGATATACTGTTCTATCCACTCACCTGTTGATCCACATTTAGGTTGTTTCCAATTTTTAGTGCTTGTGAATAATATCTATAACATTTTCATTGAGGTTTTATGTGAATGCATGTCTTTGATTAGATGTTTAAGAGTGAAATTAGGGATTGTAGATCATAGTATAGGTATATGTCTCACTATAGTAAGTTTTTGTTTAACTGTTAAAAAACTGCTATTCTCTAAAGTGGCTATATCATTTCTTTTTCTGAATAGCAAATAGTTTATTAGTAAATACATGGTTCCAGTGACAATAATAAACTCACCTGAACAGAAGACAATAATCAAATCAAAAGAACAAATGCTTACTAATCATCAGAAAATCTGTGACCATTAGGGCTGTCACATAGAAATCCAAAATCACTCAGAGGCCAGATCTAAATAAGATATGTCCACTTATTAGTTCATATGGAACAAGTCCATAGTACCTGAAATCTGTAACTGCAGATTATCACCTTCTAACCAAACATGACCTGTTGGCACAAAACAATGTCTTTTAAAGAAATCTGCTGGGCTACTGGTGAGAATTTTGTCTTCTTCAAAACCAATTACTCTTTTACAAATATGTGATTTTGGATCACTTGGGCTTTTTGTAATCACAATGTCATCTCTTTGGATACCATAAAAATGTTGATTAAGACTTTCTGCAAAGACAGTATCTGAATTTTGAATTGTAGGCTCCATTGATGGTTCAAAACACATGACAACACTACCAACATATTCAAAAGCACCATGGGCTATACAGCCATACTAAATAGTATAGCTAACAAGCCAAAACATTTTTCCCAGGACACCACAAAGCATAGTTCTATGTAGACTCTGCCACCGTTGACCATAGGTCTTTTCAACAAAGCATTCAGTTTTTAGTGTAGTTGCAGGGCTTCCAAGAAAAAACATCTAAAGCATGCTTCAAAGCATATACAGGTGATCCATGATTTCAGGATTCCTGGACCTGTAGAAGTCTGCCTGGCTGTACCATTTTGTGATCCTACCAGCATGATGTGAAAGTTTTAACTAGTTCATATCCTTGCCAACAATTAACATTGTTAACCTTTGTATTCTTAGTCATTCTAGTAAGTGTGTATTATGTAAAATTTAAATACGTCTCTATTCTAAATATACATGGAAATAACTCCATATAACATACTAATGCCTCTGAGAGGGATATCACTTAGTTTAAGATGATATTGAGGCAGGAGGTAGCCATCCCCCCAACCCCACCATGTAGATACTCCAAGATGAGACTAGCAGGACAATCAAGGCAGGAAGCTAACTTCTGCCAAGAAAGGAGATGGTGCTACTGCTGCTGCTAAGTCACTTCAGTCGTGTCCGACTCTGTGCAACCCCATAGACAGCAGCCCACCAGGCTCCCCCGTCCCTGGGATTCTCCAGGCAAGAACACTGGAGTGGGTTGCCATTTCCTTCTCCAATGCGTGAAAGTGAAGTTGCTCAGTCGTGTCCGACTCCTAGTGACCCCATGGACTGCGGCCTACCAGGCTCCTATCCGACTCTGTGCAACCCCATAGACAGCAGCCCACCAGGCTCCCCCGTCCCTGGGATTCTCCAGGCAAGAACACTGGAGTGGGTTGCCATTTCCTTCTCCAATGCGTGAAAGTGAAGTTGCTCAGTCGTGTCCGACTCCTAGTGACCCCATGGACTGCGGCCTACCAGGCTCCTCCATCCATGGGATTTGCCAGGCAAGAGTACTGGAGTGGGTTGCCACTGCATTCTTCAAAGAAAGGAGATAAGAGACCACATATCTCTCATTCTTGAAATCAGGAGAACTCCTCAACTGTGCATGGGCAGAAAGGTTCCTTGGAGCTCAAAAGAGGAGTGATACTAAGTGATGCTAACTACCCGTAGGCCTCTTAGGTAGTATCCATCTTGGCTAAGAGATGTGTGGGCACACACGGGAAGATCTTGAGATATACCAAATATGAACTCTGAACCAGGGAAATCAAGATGATTGGCTAAAGGAAACCTGGAAGTAATGCCCTTTATAAGTGATTTCAACTACAATGAGGGCACAACTCTGCAACTCTCTGAGTCTGCCTGTGTGTCTATCCACACATACTATACTTTTTTTTCCTCCTGATAAACACTTGACTTGTTTCACTACTTTTCATCTTTGTGGGAATTCTTTTTCTGCAAATCTGCAGAGGCAGGGTCTTGTCACTGACCACTGGTCTAAGTGGCTAGGACTCAGTGCTCTCACCACCGCTACCCAACCCTCAGTCTCTGGCCAGGAACTCAAGCTCTGCTTCAAGCACCTGCAAGCCAAGGCCACCCAAGATCAGTATCAGCTAACATCTTAGCTAATATGCATTCATATAGTTTTTCCAGTATGCAAAGAGTTTGGGATCCTGGCTGCTATTCAGGGGCTTTGGCAAAGAGCTCTCACGCAAATGAGGGGAGGAAACAATGCAGGAAGAAAGGGCAACTCCGCTTCCTGCAGATCAAATGGCAAAATACCTTGATTGAGTAAACCCCAGGTGGTGGCCTTATCCTAATTGAGTGGGAGGAAACTTTTTCACCAAAAGTCTTGGATTGGATTTCTCTACTACTAAAGCCAAGGAAGGTCGAGCCAGATTTAATTTCATTTAAGAATATAAAATGACACTTTCTGAATTTGATTCTCATGGAACAAATTCATATATATGAGCCTAAAATCATATTGAAACTCAATGACTTCCTAGGAACCATACAATGGTTCTTAAACTTTTATCAAAACATTTAATGTTATTTCATTGGAATGGGAAATGGGAAAATGAATTATTGCCATTACTAGAAAAGACAGACTCTTTTCTTTTTAAATTTAATTAGCTAATTAATTTATTTTTGGCTGTGCTGGATCTTCGTGGCTGCTTGGGCTTTTATTTTGTTCCTGTGAGCAGGGTCTATGCTCCAGTTGAGGTGTGAGGGCTTCTCATCACAGTGGCTTTACTTGTTGTGGACCATGGGCTCTAGGGAGCTCGGGCTTCAGGAGTTGAGGCAAGTGGGCTCAGTAGTTGCGATTTCTGGGCTCTACAACACAGGCTCAATAGTTATAGTGCAGGGGCTTAGTTGCTCCTCAGCCTGTGGGATCTTTCTGGACCAGGGATTGAACTTGTGCCTCCTGCACCGGCAAGCAGATTCTTTACCATGAGCTGCCAGGGAAGCCCCAAGGCAGACTCTTTTCAAACATGGGAAACCATTTCAAAGGGATTCCTTGTTGGGAATTTGGGGAAATCATTAGAGATGATTAAGGTGAGTTGAACTGCTGCTGCTGCTGCTAAGTCGCTTCAGTCGTGTCCGACTCTGTGTGACCCCGTAGACGGCAGCCCACTAGGCTCCTCTGTCTCTGGGATTCTCCAGGCAAGAACACTGGAGTGGGTTGCCATTTCCTTCTCCAACGCACGAAAGTGAAAAGCGAAAGTGAAGCTGCTCAGTCGTGCCTGACTCTTAGCGACCTAGTGGATGGCAAAATCTGGAGAAAAATGTTGTTTATTCTTATTATTTTTGGAGTTACTATATTTATTAGACTTCCTGTTAGGTCTTGTTGTTGAATGTGTTAATGTTATAAGCAACAAATATGGTATTTTATTACACACTTGTTTTCTTAATATTTTTATTTCTCTCTTCTACTATAAGTGAATTCTAATGTAAATGTAGGGTTTTTTCCCCCCTTATTTTATACTTTTTAAAAACGGCATTCTGAGAAGGATCCTATAAGCTTCATTAGATAGCAACAATATATAAAAAGTTCCAGTGGATGGGCCCATCCTAGAGATTCTAATTGAACTTGAGTGACACCAGGAAATCTGTATATTTGCTTATACCTGTTGTCATGCAAGGGTGAAACCCTTTGGGGTTAACACCTGTCATACAAGGGATAGGGGCCAAGTCTAAAATGTCATACAGAATGGGTAAATGTGATATTGTAATTTATAATAAATATATATTTATGGTATAATCACTTTGGAGACAGTATGGAGGTTCCTTAAAAAACTAAAAATAGGATACATGTACATGTCAGGGTGAGTCCCTTCATTGTTCACCTGAAACTATCACAACATTGTTAATCATCTGTACCCCAATACAAAATAAAAAGTTTAAAAGAAAACTAAAAATAAAACTACCATATCATCCAACAATCCAACTCCTGGGCATATATCTGTAGAAAGTCATAATTTGAAAAGATACATGCACCCCAGTGTTCACTGTAGCACTGTTAACAATAGCCAAGACATAGAAGCCACCTAAATATCCATTGACAGAGAAATGGATAAAGACATGTGGAGGAATGGATAAAGAAGATGTGATACATAAATTTAATGAAATATTATTCAGCCATAAAGAAGAATGAAATAATGCCATTTGCAGCAACAAGAATGGACCTCGAGATGACCACACTAAGTGAAGTAAGCCAGACAAAGACAAATACTATATGATGTCATTCATACGTGGAATCTAATTTTTAAAAAATGATACTTACAAAACAAACAGACTAATAGATACTGAAAACAAACTTATGGTCACCAAAGGGGAAATATGGTGGAGAGGTTACCCTCTCCAGGAGTTAAGGATTAACAAATGTACACTATTTATGAGACAAATAACCAACAAGGATCTATGGTATGCCACCAGGAACTCGATTCAATATTCTGTGATAACCTACATGAGAAAAGAATCTAAGCAAGAGTGAATATATGTATATGTATAACTGGATCACTTTGCTGTAGACCCAAAGCTAACACAATATTATAAATAAACTACTCCAATAGAATTCTTCTAAAAAATTTATATGTGTGTGTATACATATGTGTACATATATATATGTACATATATATATATTTAGTCTTCATCTCTGTTTCTGGCACGGGCTCCTAAAACTGTTCGATTTTCCAAAATAATAAGAGTGACAAAGGTGTATTTTATTATGCTGATGAGGTAATTTTCAGACTGACCCAAGTATGGGGGCTGGTTGCTAGTGAAACCAACCATGATTGGCAGGTTGGAACTTTGAGTTAAACCTCCCTGACCTCTGGTGGGGTGGGGGGAGAAGCTGGAGGTTGACTCAGTCACCAGTCATCTGTGTAATGAAGCCTCCATAAAAACCCAAAAGAATGTAGAGGTTTAGGAAACCTTCCAGGTTTGTGAATATGTGGCAACTGGGGAACGTGAGGGCATGAAACTTTGAGCCTTTTCTCCACACTATGCCCTATACATCTCTTCTGTCTGGCTATTTCTGAGTCGTATCCTTTTATAATCAATGATCTGGTAAAATGTTTCTCTGAGTTCTGTGAGCCACTCTAGCAAATCGAACCTGAAGACAGGGTCCTGGCTATCTCCAACTTCTATACAGTCAGCCAGAAATAGAGGTGATGACCTAGCCTGAACTTGCAGAGGGAAAGCAGTCTTGCAGGACTGCACTCTTCACGTGTCAAAGTGAGTTGAATTGTAGGTACCCAGCTCATGTCTCAAAGAAGGCAATGGCAACCCACTCCAGTACTCTTGTCTGGAAAATCCCTTGGACAGAGGAGCCTGGTAGGCTGCAGTCCATGGGGTTGCAAAGAGTCAAACACGACTGAGTGACTTCACTTTCACTTTTCACTTTCATGCATTGGGGAAGGAAATGGCAACCCACTCCAGTGTTCTTGCCTGGAGAATCTCAGGGATGGTGGAGCCTGATGGGCTGCCATCTATGGGGTCACACAGAGTTGGACACGACTGAAGCGACTTAGCAGCAGCAGCAGCAGCAGCTCATGTCTGGAGCAGTGCTTGTTCATGGTATGACCCTATACTCTGCCTCCCTGACCCTGAATCAGAATTGGTGGCAGAACCCAAATCATTAAGGAAGCAGCTTGATTAGGGAAAGGAAAAACTAATAAAGGGAAAAGTAAGGATCCCCACCCCCTTTCATACCTCAAGGAAGGTATGCCAAGATCAGGGCCCTGGTGGATATGCTATGAGTTCTATTCTAGTGGAAAAACTTCCCACCCGCTTACGGCACACACCGATGCCAAATAGTCTAGATTGGAGATGTCAGCTGTTGAATGAAGTTGTCTGGGAATGCCAAACACTTTGCAATGAGGGCAGTAGGGACCTTGTAGTATGAGGGGTATTGCATTCTCCTCATGGCCAAATATCCTGGTCCAAATGCACCAGCGCTCCCACACTGTGTCCAGCTGCTATCCTGGCTCTGGCAGTTTGCTCCTTGATTTAACGAGAATCTGAAGATCATACATCTGTCTTCCTCATTCTGATTTTGTAGATTTTGCCTTTTCACAATAAAGACAATAAGATAAAGATATTGTGTGATATAGTAAAATGTGTTCAACCCTTTGCAGGACAAGTGACAACCCTAAAAGGAACCATCTGACAACATACCTGATTTTCAACAAGCAGCCAGGAGAGAGTTATCCAGGAAAGCATGGAGCCGAGGCAGCACTTAATGATCATTTGGGTCCGTCGGACTCAATGGACGTGAGTTTGCGTGAACTCCGGGAGTTGGTGATGGACAGGGAGGCCTGGTGTGCTGCAATTCATGAGGTTGCAAAGAATCGGACATAACTGAGCGACTGAACTGAACTGAACTGGGTCCCACTCATACGTTTTACTAATAATATACTTTGGAAATCCAGATTCTTAAAGGCTTATTGTTCATTTTCCACTTTGAGAGGCAATTTAGCAGCAAGAAGACAGGGCCAAGACTCCGAACCCAGAGAATTTTGTCTCTGAGAGCTTTCAAGGCTTGAGGGACTCCTTTGGAATTTTGAGAACATATTCCAAACACATTTTCTTTTGGCTGTTTGTGACCTGATATTGTGTACAGCATGGATCAGTTCATTATTGCCCCATTAACTACCCATTTTACTTGCTGATGATTCTGTGGGTCAGCCTTGGAGTTGGGTGGTCCTGATGCTGTCATCTGGGATCACTGTGGTAAGTGGAATAATGTCCCTCCTCCAAAGATGTTGATGCTCTAATCCCTGATATTAAGTCTGGGTATGTTTCATGGTCAAAGGGACTTTGTAAATGGAATTAAGTTTATGGACTTTTGGCTAAGAAGATTATCTTTGATTGTCTGGATGGGTCCAATGTAGTCACATGGGCACTTAAAAGTGTAAGAAGAAGGCAGACAAGTTAGTCAGAGAGATGTAATGGAAGAAGAAACGGGAGAAATTTGAAGTAGCAAAGGGACTTGGCCCGTCACTGCTGGCTTTGAATATTGAGGAAAGGGTTCATGAGCCAAGGAGTATAGGAACAGCCCTCACTAACAGGCAGGAAACAGGCGACCTCAATCCCACAACTGCAAGAGACTAAATTCTGCCAGCAGTCTGAATAAGCAAAGAAAAGATTCTCCCCTAAACCTTCTGAAAGGGAATGCAGCCCTGCTGACAGCTCGGTTTTAGCCTGGTGAGATCTATGTTGCAGTTCCAGAACTGTGAGGTGATAAATGCACATTGTTTTTAGCTGGCAAGGTGGTGTTAACTTGTTCAATAGCAATAGAAAACCAGTACAGTCACTCACATTGCTACAATCAGGCGTGACAGGCCAGATGAACTGAGCAGCTCATTTGCATGTCTGATGCTTGGCGCCAGCTATTGACTGGACCCCTCTCTTCATGGTCTCCTATGCTTGAGGAGATGAGGCTGGCTTAGCTACAAGGATTCTTAAGGCTTTGCTCAGAACTCCCCACAATGTCATTCCTGCCATATTTTATTTTATCATTTACTATTGTTACCATCATTATTATTATTTTGGCTATGCTGGGTCTTTGCTGCTGCCCACAGACTCTCTCTATTTGCAGCAAGTGGGGGCTACTCTCTTGTGGAGCACGGGAACTAGGGCCAGAGGGCTCAGTAGTTGTCTCTCCCACATTTTATTGATCACAGCAAATGATAAGGTCTGTCCAGACTCAAAGGGTAGAGAAATTATTTCCACTCTTTAATAGGAGGAAATGTAAAGGCATATTGGAAAAGGGCAGGTAAAGCTTGGAAAGGAGGAATTTGTGGCCCTTTTTCACAATCTGCCAGACAGGAAACTTGTGCAACAACATTCTGTAAGAGGGATCTCTTATGTTGACTTCCTGTTGGCATTAGAGGATGCAGCTGAAAACAGTAAACATACACACTTCTCATTCTAAGGAGAGCTGTCAACCCCTGGGGTTGGATGCTTCGCCCTGGTGAGTGGTGTTGGAAGGAAGTGGCTTAGTGGGGAATGGAGTGGAGAAAGGGTGGATTTCCCCATCTCTAATCAAATGATTGGAGAGGCTCCAAAGGAATTGCTTAAACAAAGTGATGACTTGCAGGTAGAAGAGATAAACATCTTAATCCTGGCTGCCTAGATTATAAATCTGGAGAGGAGACTGATGATGCAAGCTCATCCATTTGTTAACCATATATTTCTTGGGCACTGTAATGATTAATTTTATGTCAAATTGAGTGAGTCATGGGGTGCCAAGATACTTAGTTAAATATTATTCTGGGTGTGTCTGTGAGGCTGTTTCTGGATGAAATAACATCCAAATTGGTAGTGAAGCAGACTGCCAACCTTCATTTTGATGGGCCTCATCTAATCCTCATCTAATGAGCTTCCCTGGTAGCTCAGTTGGTAAAGACAGATCTGTGCTCAATCCCAGGGTCAGGAAGATCCCCTAGAGAAGAAAATGGCAACCCACTCCAGTACTTTTGCCTGGAAAATCCTAGGAGCAGAGGATGCTGGCAGGCTACAGTCCATGGTCTCAAGAGTCAGACATGACTTAGCAACTGGTTTCCTTTCCTTTCTGTCTAATCCACTCAAGTTCTGAAGAAAACAAAGAGAGTAGGAAGAATTTTCTCTCACTCTGCCTGATGGTCCTTGAGCTAGGACATTGGTCTTCTTTAGCTTCTTTTATAAAAAACTTGATTAATTAATCTGTTTTTGGCTGTGCTGGGTCTCTGTTGATACGCAGGGTCTTTCTCTAGTTGCAGTGTGTAGGCCTCTCATTCTGGTGGCTTCTCTTGTTGTGGAGCATGGACTCTAGACCAAGTAGCCTTCAGTAGTTACAGCTTGCAGGCCCTAAAGTACAGGCTCAGTCATTGTGGCACACGGGCCTAGTTGTCCCAAGACATGTGGAATCTTCCCCTGTGACCCCTGCATTGGCAGGCAGATTCTTAACAGATCTCTCACCTAATCTGCAGCATACTTTGGGTTTCCCAGCCTCCAGAACTGTGAGAAATAAAATTTTTGTTGTTTTTAATCCTCCCAGTCTAGGATAGTTTGTTATGGCAGCCTAAATGGGCTAAGATATATATGTCCTAGTATATATATAATAATTTATATATATATGCATGAATAAAATTAGCATTTTCACAGTGCAGGAGTTACGGCCTAGACCATTTCCTCAGTCAAAAATTCAGATATAACTTTACAGTGAGTGCTCTGTATCTGTGGTTCTGCATCTATGGATTTAACCAACCGTGGATGGTGGATCGTGTAGTACTATGATACATATTTAGTGAAAGAAATTCAGATATAAATGGACTTGCTGCTGCTAAGTCGCTCCAGTCGTGTCCGACTCTGTGCGACCCCAGAGACGGCAGCCCACCAGGCTCCCCCGTCCCTGGGATTCTCCAGGCAAGAACACTGGAGTGGGTTGCCATTTCCTTCTCCAATGCATGAAAGTGAAAAGTGAAAGTGAAGTCGCTCAGTCGTTGTGCAGTTCAAATTCAAGTTTATATACTTGAGTTTATTTCTCTGGAGAACCCTGTCTAATACAGGTTCTTACTGTGCATCATATTTTATTTTAAGTTCTGGGGATTCAGCACTAAATAAAATAGGCAATAATTCATGGAGCTTACATTCTACTGGGGAAAACAACCAAAAAATCCACAACAAGACAAATGTATGGAAAAATGTTAGAGAAAAGTTAAGGGGAAACAACAAAAGCAGGGGAAAGGAGGGGCTGACATTTTAGATCATGGAGTCCAGATAGGACTCATTGCCAGGGTGACATTTGAGAAGACATTTGGGTATTTGTGACTCTTGAGAGAGTTGACATATGTCCCCTGGAATATGGGGTGCTCGTGAACTTAGAGATTGGCAGTGCTTCCTAAATGTTCTCACTTGGAAATAGGGAGGCCCTGATGAAGCAGTCTCTGCCAGGTGAGCAGTGGCCACACTGTCGTGTGCCTCAAGAGGAAAGGCGTGGAGCCTTTTCCTCACCTTGTTTCTCAGCCCGAGGGCATGAGCAGGAACCTCAAGGGACCCCGAGTCGTTTTTATGAAAGAGCACAGGGTAGAGTAGAAACTGCTATCAAGAGGGTGCCCTAGTTGTCCAGCAAGGAGATGTTTCACCTTGTAGAGGGCCTGCAGCCTGGGGCTGGCAGAGGCTGAGGGGACACAAGACTGCCACTGCCTGAAGGGGTCTTCCGTGGAAAACGTTCTAGATGATGTTATGTAACACTCCAAAAGCACCACATGCACCGTCTCAGCAGAGCCCACCAGCTCTATGGGGGTCACCAGCTGAGGGAGTCCTCCTAGGAGGCCAGTCATAGGAGAAGGTCAGAGGGCAGAGCCTCATCTTCTCATGGGAAGAGTTCAGGGTGGGGAGGGAAAGAATCCTGGAACGTGGATTTCCAACTCTCTGAGAGGGTGAGTCTAACTTCCTGATGATCTTCTGTTTGGAGGTATGTAACAAGTTATTAAGGTAGTTTCAGAGAAAGAGAAGAATTTATGATGCTTATATTGGCTTAACTCACAGACCAGGAAGCAGATGTAGGAGGGCTTCAGGAAGGAGGGGAGGCTGGAACAGGAACCTCTCTGTCATCACTGATTCTCTTGCCCATTCTCTTCTCTCTCTCCATCACTCTATCTCCCTTCATCCCTTTCTCTCCCTGCAGACTGACTTTCTCTCCTTCTCCTACCCATCACTGCACTATGATCCTGAAAATCTCCTTAGTTCGCATGAGATAGCCCCCAGCTTCCTGTAAACAATTGGCATGTTCTCTCTCCCAATACAAGATTCCAGGGAGAAAGCATGTGATCAGATCAGCACAGGCAGAAACTCAGCTTGGGTTCAGCCAGCTATAGCCAGATGTTGGGAATGTGCTATATGATCATTCCTGCAGCCTTCCCATAGATGCAGACCAGAAGACAGGAATGTGCGTGCAAGTTTATTTGGGATATGATCCCAGGAAGCACCTGTAGGAGAGGAGCAAAGTGACATAGGGAAAGGAAGGAAGCCATAGATATGTTATTAATAGCAAAGGGTGGGCAACTGTGCCTCAGTTCCACAAAGACCTCTGGGAAAGCGTGAAGAGCACACCTCAGCTATCCAACCTGAGGGGCGAGGGAGCTGGGGTACTTATCCACCAGCTTTTACCAGTCACTGTTTGAGGGCTGCTCCCAGAAGTATTAATTCCCTGCCCTCCCTGGAGTTAGCTCAAGTGGAAAACCCAAGCACTTGCATCAAGAAGCATTTGGTATGAATGATGAGAGCCGTATGGTCAAGGCGTAAATAACACCTGCTACAGATAACATTCAGGAATGGGAAGAGAGTCTCAGAAGAGCATGGTTAAAAACGTGATTGGAGAAAATAAAATTTTCAATACCTCTCTGCCTTATATTTCCTAATGAATTGACAGTATACATGAATTAAACTGTGAAGAACTTACTAGCCCGAGAGCAGTCACGTGTGTAGTAGAAATGGACATAGACAGGCAGAGAATCTGGCCTATACTATGAGTGATTTGAGGTGCTGCTGCTGCTGCTGCTAAGTCGCTTCAGTCGTGTCCGACTCCGTGCGACCCCATAGACGGCAAGCTCCGCCGTCCCTGGGATTCTCCAGGCAAGAACACTGGAGTGGGTTGCCATTTCCTTCTCCAGATTTGAGGTGAGAAGGAGGGAATTAAGTTTTTGTTTTAAACATACATTTGCTAGAAGCCATTAAAATGTGAAAACAGGTGATAGAGGAGCAATGAATGATTGTTTTCTTTCCTTTACATCATTATAATGATGTTTGTGTAGTAATTAGACTTGAGAGTAAAACAATGCTCCTAAAATGCTTTCTTGTTTTTAACTTAAAAAAAAATATGCCCTCCATCTTTAACTTTAGAGGCTGAAAGTCATATTTTTTAATGGGCTCCAGAGCTCAGTTAGCACAAAGTCTTCTTTGAAAGTAATGGAAACTTTATGCTCAGTCTCTTTAGTGACTGGAGCAAGACAGCAAATGAGACCCAAGAGAATTTAGGGCTCAGGGTTTCAAATGACATCGAGACTTAAGTGATCATATGGAGAGAGGAAGGGTTGCACCCAAGGGGCGTTGGCTACTAATTTATATCACAAGTGTAACCAGAGATGTCTGGAGGTAGAGGGTCCTGATGGGAACAGAAACATCTCCCAACAAATGGTGTTGCATGTACTCCTCTGGGTATCCTCCCTACTTCTTGAAATAAGAGGTGACTTCTACCAACAGCTTGGAAATGTCCTCTCTGCATTTTCCCAGCCCAGATTGTTAAGAACACAGAGTTTTTCTTGGTATGTGATAATTCCCCTACAGTCTTGAAAATGTCTTGAAACGGTTCACCAGACATAAAAAATAGTTACATCAAAATCTTTTAAAAACTGCCCTTTAGGGACTTCCTAGTGGTCCAGTGGCTAAGACTCCATGCTCCCAATGCAGGGGGCCTGGGTTTGATCCCTGGTTGGGGAACTAGATCCCACATACTACAACTAAAGATCCCATGTGCTGCAGCTAAGACCTGGTGCAGCCTAAATAAGTTAATAAATATATATATTTTTAAATGGTCCTTAAAAACAGTGTAACTATTATCTGATCTCCTATTTAAAATATTAATGGGAAATACTCAAAACATTAGCAATTTTTGTTTGTTCCTGAGGGATAGAATTATACTTGATTTTTACTTTTAACTTTTATCTGTAGTGTCTATATTTTCTACAATAAACATGTATTATATGTTTATGTATATTTTTTCTAAAGATAGAGAAGAGGTTGAAATTAAAATTTCTGATAAACAAATAAAAAAGTCTCAACTTCACTGAAAACCAAGGAAATAGAAGTTACAACCAGTAAGAAATATAATTTTTGCCTACCAGCTTAAGAAACATTTAAAAAATTGGTAATATCTAGAGTCTGTAAGAATGTGAATTCTCTAAGAAAATTTAAAAGTCTAATAGTATCCAGTGTCTACGAGGATATGTACTATTGAAAATTATTTTCCCAAAGAGAACCTAGTGTTACACGTCAACACTTTAAGTGTACATACCCTGCATTCCAATTTTAGGTACCTAGCCCAGAGAAATAGTTACCCACACGCACAGGAGAGTAGGTACAAGAAATAGCATGAGTCATAAAACACTGGAAACAATGTAAATGTCCAGCACAAGAGAATGGCTATGTAAACTATGATTCATCCATGTGGTTGAAAACCATGCTATAACTAAAAACATTAGGAAGACTTATACATAGTGACATAACAGGATTTTAAGGATAAGGGCAACATGGTGAGCAGTAACCAATGAAGGCTTTAACACCAGCTGGCCTGGATTCAAATCATAGTGTTGGCCCTTCCTGCCTGTCTGTACTCTAAGTATTCCAATCTTCCACTCTCCCATTTGTAAAATGGGAAAAGTAATAGTATTTGCTTCCTGTGCTGAGCTTAGTCACTCAGTCATCTCCAATTCTGTGACCCTGTGGGCTGTAGCCCGCCAGGCTCCTCTGTCCATGGGGATTCTCCAGGCAAGAATACTGGAGTGGGTTGTCATGCCCTCCTCCAGGGGATCTTCTCAACCCAGGGACTGAACCCAGGTATCCCGCATTGCAGGCGAATTCTTTACCATCTGAGTCACCAGGGAAGCCCTAGGGTTTTTTCTTTTCTTTTTTCTCCCTTTTTTGAGAATTAAGCAGATCAATGCATGTAAAGAATTTTGAATTATGCCTGTCTCAATACTCTTAGCTGTCATATGTTATTAGTTGAGAAAAGCAAGTGGTAGAAGACCAAGAATGATATTATCAACTTAAAAAGCACAATGTGAGAGTTGCAAGTTAAGTTTTATTTCAGGAAAAATGAGGACTGCAGCCTGGGAGATAGCACTTCAAATAACTCAGAGAAGCTGCTCCAAAGAGGTTGTGGGGGAAGGTCAGTATGTGTGATTTTGGTGAAATGGGAGCTCAACGCAATCAAACACTTAAAAAGTTTCTGCTAGTCATGAGGCGCTTCTGTCACCATGAAGGGATTTAGTGCTTTTGCAGATGTGAGGAGATGCAAGGATAAGGATCATGAAATCTAACTATCTAAAGACCTATTCCACCAGTTTTCCTGGAGCACAAAGTGCCTCATTCTCCACCTGGAACTCCCTTCAGGGTGTGTCAAAGGTCAACAGAATAGATTCAGTCTCCACAGAGGCAGATGGCAAATGCCGTTTCATCCATGTGCGCTAAGTTGCTTCAGTCGTGTCCAGCTCTTTGCAACCCCACGGACTGTAGCCTGCCATGTAGCCCCCAAGTCTCCTCTCCATGGGATTCTCCTCCAGGGGACCTTCCCAACCCAGGGATCGAATCTGCGGCTCCTGTGTCTCCTGCATTGCAGGCAGATTCCACTAGCGCCACCTGGGAAGCCCTGGCAATTGCCCTTGGCAAGCACCAACTTGTAGCTGACAATATCAAAGCTTTAATATTAAAGATAATATTCCTATGTGCACATGTCTATAGTAAAATGAAGTCGCTCAGTCGTGTCTGACTCTTTGCGACCCCGTGGACTGTAGCCTACCAGGCTTCTCTGTCCATGGGATTTTCCAGGCAAGAATACTGGAGTGGGTTGCCATATCCTTCTCCAGGGGATTGTCCCAACTCAGGGATCGAACCTGGGTCTCCCACATTGCAGGCAGACACTTTACCATCTGACCCACCAGGGAAGCTGGCGTTTATACTTACATAGCACGGCTACTTATATAGATAACAGTTTGGAGAAAACACACCACATTAAATAGCAATATTTATTTTTAGAAAAAGGAGGGGCTCGGGTGTGGCTGAGACAGCCAAGGGCCTTTTTCTGTCAACTCTACACTTTGTATTGATTATTTTTTCACAATAAATGTAACTTGTGAAAATACCATAAAAATCAATTAAAATATCTTAAAATCTTAAAGCCACAGCCTTGCACATGAACACACACACACAGCTGTACCTAAAGCAAGGCAATAAAGGCTTTGACTCTAAGCTCTAAGATACCGACTTACAAATGTTTTACTCAAAGAAGTCAAGCAATTGTGCAATTTTCAGTACTGTTTTGTGTCTATTAGGGCTTTATAAGTAACTTCCTTAGCAATATGAAAACAAATGGGACGAGGCCTTGGTTAACAATACCTTGTAGAAATAGGAAGATTCAAGTGATCTGTTCTGTTAACAACCACGATGCCCTCTAGACTTGGTTGGGGGCCAATTTTGCGTAACTTTCATTAGATATTGTTACCAGACACAGGTTTGTACACCTAAGACACAGTGAAGTCAGACAAGCCAAAACATCAGAGTTTGGAGCAGAGCAAGGTTTATTGCAGGGCCAAGCTAGGAGAACAATGGCTCATGCTCAAAATCCCTGGACACCTCAAAGGTATTGGGTAAGTTTTTAAGGCAAAATTGGGGATGAACAGTGTGTGACTTTCTTCTGATTGGTTGAAAGTGCGGTAACATGCTGGTGCTCCAAGAATCTTGTGCTCAGCCTGAAGTTATCATCCTTTACCTGGGTGGGGCCTTAGTTCCTGCAGTTCAGTTCAGTTCAGTTCAGTCGCTCAGTCGTGTCCGACTCTTTGCGACCCCATGAATTGCAGCATGCCAGGCCTCCCTGTTCATCACCATCTCACGGAGATCACTCAGACTCACATCCATCGAGTCAGTGATGCCATCCAGCCATCTCATCCTCGGTCGTCCCCTTCTCCTCCCGCCCCCAATCACTCCCAGTATCAGAGTCTTTTCCAATGAGTCAACTCTTCGCATGAGGTGGCCAAAGTACTGGAGTTTCAGCTTTAGCATCATTCCTTCCAAAGAAATCCCAGGGTTGATCTCCTTTAGAATGGACTGGTTGGATCTCCTTGCAGTCC
>SJYT01058874.1:10852-22577 GCA_006410635.1 Cephalophus harveyi
TATCTATAAGAAATAAATATTAATGAGACTGAAATTTATATTTAATACAAATAGATTTTTATTATTTCAAGGAAGTCTATGATATTAACGAGTCTAAATAATTGCAAAATGTGGTTCTTGCTATGCTTCATCCCCATCCCTATCTTTTATAAGGATGCTAATAATTGATTTTAGATAATGATGCTTCTCCTGAAATCATCTTGTATCTTTAATTATTCAAGTATCTAGCCTTTCTTGCTGAAATCATTCTAATGATTCCCCTTGCTTAACAGCATTAGTAAAAATTATATTTAAATTCAAAATAACTTAAATGGAGTCCTTAATAGTCCCACGAGCATTTAGCTGGTTTTATATTTCACCTCTTGAGATTAAAAAAAATAAAAACCAAAAGACTGAATGTACCAATACCGTTGTTTTTGTTTAACTGATTCTGTGTTTTTATCTCTAGTACAATACCATAGAAGGTAGATTAAAATAGCTTCCTCTCTCTTTTCTGATTTGTAAATCCCACCTCTCTTATTACCTCCTCATTTACACTTTTAAAATTTTTATGATGTTCATATTTTTTTATTACCTGTTAGGTTAATCAGTGGGCAAGATTTTATGTACATTTTCTAGTGCATTGCCCTTGAAAAATGAATATTTCAGCATTCTTGCTGGGAAAATTCCATAGACAGACAGTCCGTGTGGTAGCAGAGTTGGTCACACCTGAGCACACATGCACATACACACCTGTCTCTTATACACATCTAGATGTGTATAAGAGACAGAGGTTAATCAGTGGGCAAGATTTTATGTACATTTTCTAGTGCATTGCCCTTGAAAAATGAAGATAATTATTTGTTCTGAATAAATAAATACCATGTAAGTTTATAATGGTAGATTTTAAAGAATACAAGTTGCCACCTAGCATAAACTCTTGCTGCTAGATTATGTTATCTATTTTCAAAATAGACTTT
The DNA here is from genome assembly GCA_006410635.1 of Cephalophus harveyi. Lineage (NCBI taxonomy): Eukaryota > Metazoa > Chordata > Mammalia > Artiodactyla > Bovidae > Cephalophus > Cephalophus harveyi. The sequence goes on from SJYT01058874.1 coordinate 11,812, forward strand.
ATACATATCTGTGAAAAATAATATAATGTATTATTGAAAATAACATGTGGCATTTGGCAAACTAAAAAACCCATTATAGTGTCTATTAAATTATTTAACAAATAATTTCAAAACTATGATTCTTCCATTTAGCATTGATTTTGATGGGAGGCAAGGACACAAGGTAGTCAGAAAACTAAGAATTAGAAACAGGAACAATACATACAATTCTTCCATTAGTGAGTCTTGAAATTTTGATTTAGGTTGGATAAGCTAAATTTCTCTGGCCCAAGCTGCCTCTCCCCCATCACAGCAATACTGTTCTCCAGAGTTTATTTTCTGCTGCTATAAATATGATTTGCAGTGATGGCATTTAAAGACTCTGTGTGCCATTTCTCCATTCTATACCATATCCAGTAGAGAAACAAGGCTCAATAAGGGGAAAAAAAAAAAGCCCAGCTTAAATATGAATCTTCATTGAAATTTCTATGTTTGACTGTTCTAAAAATCTTTACCATAAATTTTCTGGGATAGGCAAACTTTAAAATAATCTTATTAGAGTTTCTCTTAGGAAGAAAATAAATTATTTTCTGTGACCTTTGAAAAGTAATACGGATGCTTTCTTTTTTTCTCATGTTAGTGATACAAAGCAGCAGTCCTGAAATGCAAGACCCACTCTTTAGTCACCTCCTATATCAAGGTGATTGTATTTTCACTGTACCTTCAAAAGAGCTCTTGGTAATGGACATTGTCCCCATAGTACAATGCCTCCTGTAATTTCATTAACTTGTCAATTCTGAACCTGAGCTACAGGGAGTTTTAAGGAAGGATTGAAGAGTACAATGAACTCAGATACTGGCAGTAATTTTGTGAAACCAGTAGTGATACTCAAAACACATAGATTCTCTACCCCATGTTCTATTTGAACACAAAAGATTAGTATCTAAAGTAAACTCCTTTCAGTCATATAGAAACATGGTCTTCATCAAACACTTCCAAAGGCTGACACATCAAAACTGAAATTTGAAGAAGTCAATGTTTTCTTTTGTCTATTCAGATATGAGGAAAATTCAACCACTTCCACCACTTTTTTTACCCAGAATCTTACTACAAGCAACTCTCTAATGACCCTAGAAGTCATCATGTTTTGACCATGTAGATGCTTGTGACCAACAATAGTTGCTGACATGATAAAAGTATGATCTCTTTTGAAACAGTTTAGCCCTACAGTAAAACTGAAAAACATGTTCAAATTTCTCAAACACAATATTACCATATTGTCATAATGTTTATTTTCTAAATCCAGCAAGTATAATTTTTGATATAGTTGTCTCTTTGAGTGGGGACTTTTTGCAGAAAAGAATGTAATTCATTGCCTTTCTAGCTGAAAGTGGTCAGTTATAATTCAAGAATTTTTAGGTGGGAAATGTTATGGAAGAGAGGCTAGAGGCTACAGGTTGAAATTTTCTTATATAACACATAAATGCTATTTATTTTGATTATATTCAAATTAATGGGTAGAGGTAATGGAAAATGTGGGGAGGTTCCTAAGCCTCTGACCACTCTTCTAAGTTGTTGCTGGCTCTAACCTTGTATTAAAGTGCTAACATGCTTGGGAAAAAAAAATCACAATCCAACTAAAACCATAGAAACTGCAATTCCTAGCCGAGCTAGACCACCAAACACACCAAGTGCTGGCAGCAAATCTTTTAACCCTTTTCTTCCTAGAAATATTTGAAACCAGGAAGCTTTTTGCAAGCCCATTGTCAGGTTTCATACAAAGTTTAATGATAAGTTTTCCTGTGTGGATTGAAATTTACATGTATCACCAATTTAATGAAAGACCTCCAAACAGCACATTTCATCAAAGTTATTTTGGCTGGTATAACAATTTTGCAGAGAGAGAGAAGGAGAGGAGATGATAGACATTATAGATAGGATAGTTAATGTTATGCTTAAAATGGGGCTTCCCAGTTGGCTCAGTGGTAAAAAGCCCACCTGCCAATGCAGGAGATGCTGGTTCAATCCCTTGGGCAGAATAGATCCCTTGCAGTAGGAAGTGGCAATCCACCACAGTATTCTTGCCTGAAAATATTTATGGACCAAGAAACCTGGCAGGCAACAGTCCTTGGGATCACAAAGAGCTGGACATGACTGAGCAGCTGAGCATGCAGATACACATGCTTAGAATATACTAATTCGGTATTTTACGTAGAATGCCGTAGTAGCTCGAAATGGCCAATTTAATTCAAGTTGTAAATGTAAAAAAGAAGGCAATTTCCTGACAAATCTTTCAGATAATCTTGAAGACACACAAGAAATTTGTGCTTCTCGTCACTTATTTGAGGTAGGGTTAAGCTTATTTTTAATCTTAGGTCTCATTCCTTAGGAAACAGAACTTGACTGGAAAGAAGCATCATTTCTTCATAATAATGCCTGTGAGGGAGAGAGGAACACAGGATTACCCAGAGCAGAAACTGTGATACAGCTGCGACAGCCTCAGCCAATTCCTCAGAGGGCTCCAAGGGAAGAGCCCTTCAGAATCTCAGATTGAAGCAAAACGTTACCAAAGTCCCGCCTCCCCATGGACAAGTTCCCAGACGTCATGCCTCCGGGGGAAGGAAGGAGGCGGCATTTTCCTTTGTCTAAGGCAATTCCTTCATAGCTCGGTCGGCAAAGAATCTGCCTGCAATGCAGGAGACCCCGGTTCGATTCCTGGATCAGGAAGATCCTGGAGAAGGAAATAGCAACCCATTCCAGTATTCTTGCCTGGAGAATCCCATGGACAGAGGAGCCTGGAGGGCTACAGTCCATGGGGTCTCAAGAGTTGGACAGGACTTAGCAACTATACCACCACCACAAGGCCATTCCTGGAAAGGAACTAAGCTCTAAGTCCTCGTCAGGTAATACTCCCAGAAGCATCAAATGACTTTCTTAGTAAAAGGGCATCCACATTTTTCTTCCGTTTAAATCTGAGGTCATTCAACTTATGATAACAAGAACCCATCAAACGCTAGTTTTTTATATCAGCAATGCAGTCATGCTATATACGGTTAATAGATTGAGAGTATTATTGATTCTATGAATATAACACATTTTGAATATTTGCTAAGGTTTGTGTGGGCTTATTGTTGACAGAATGGACTGTTTACCATCATTGATTTCTTATTAATGATCTTTAAAATGTAGATTTTTGACACAAAACACAAGATTGCAAATAGAATTTATGTCAGTGCAACTGTCACAGATGAAAAAAAAAAAAAACACAGGACTTTGCTTTTGTGGTTCTGCTTTTCAATCAATATTTGTTTAAGGCTCTGATAAAAGTGGTTTCATGAACAGGTTGCAAGCTTTTGTGCTGACACAAATTCTGTCTGCTTGCAACTCTGTATTGTGCCAACTCTACATCGTCTCTCAGCGGGATTCTTACAAGAGCCCGCCAGCAGGCTCCTCAATGTCCCACCTTCATCTCCTGAAATCCATTCTCTACATAAAAACTGGTTACAGTGCAGGTCAGACTATCTTATTCCCCTGCTTACACCTCTTCCACGGACCCTCATCACACTCTAGACATTTTCTAGGACTTTGCCATAGTCTAAAAGGTGCTTCATGATTTGGCTCCTACCTGCTTCTTTCAAATCCCCTCTTAACATCAAGCAGTGAGCCAAGATGAACTAACACTGACCTCAGTTCTGTTTGTATAAGATAACAAGCTCTTCTGACTCAAGGTATCTGTGTTCTATGCTATCTGTGCCTGGAATAATTTTCTCTCTGAGTCTTGGCAGTTGATGGGCTCTCATTCTTTAGGCTATTCAAAGATACATCCCTATCACCTTCCCTTCCTCCTGGGCATCTGCTGTCTTTCCATGTACTGATAGTTGCCTGCATCTTCTCCAACCTGACCAATACCTTCCTGTGACATTGTCATCGCAGCTATCCATAGTTGTCATGTTTGATAACATGTTTATGTTTATTTTAACATAATTTAATTTGATGTTTCATAAGAAACATCTTCCGTCACTTTCATAAGAATACAAACTGAATGTTTATTCCTTCCTAATGTTTTAATATATATTATCTCTTCCCAATATTTCATTGACATAGCATATTGAAAAAGTATGTGAAATAAAACTTGGCTTCCTAGTGAGTGCAGTAGTAAAGAATCTGCTTGCCAATATATGTAGGAGACCCAAGAGATGCAGGTTTGATCCCTGGGTCAGGAAGATCTTCTAGAATAGGAAATGGAAACCCATTTCAGCATTCTTGCTGGGAAAATTCCATAGACAGACAGTCCGTGTGGTAGCAGAGTTGGTCACACCTGAGCACACATGCACATACACACATGTGAAATTAAACTTGGTAGTTAGCCCAGGACTAGACTAGACCTGAAAATTGTATTGGGTCACATTAAGATTCTGGATCAATGGAAACCATTGTCAGGATTCAAGGAATATAGAGGTAAAAAGAAGACGCAAATATTTCTCTCCACTTAATGCAGTTACTCTCCTCACAAAATATGCATTTTATTGTATTCATACATTTATTTAAATGGTGATTATTAAATTGTCTGTCTTTTTATTGCTGATCAATACTAACATTACCTAGATATTTGAAAAATTTATATTGGGCCATTTTTCACAAAACCTTTTCCATGTGTGAAATATTAATGTAAAAATTTTATCTTGATTATAAGAAAAAAATCACTCTTACTATAATATTTAAAATGGCATCTCCCTAGGTCTTCCCAAACTTGGATCACCTTTAATTTTCTTCCAGTTGCTCTCTTTGCACATATCTATGCATTTATTTACCTCTTAGTTTCATGACTGTATCAGAACAATGTTGTCTTTTATTCTCCTCTATCTCAGTTTCTAGACTAAGATTTGACAAATAGGACGTTCTCCACAAATATGTGCCAAAGTAATGAATGAACGAATCTGTTAATTTAGGAAATTCACAAATATGGAAGCTGCTTCTTTCCAATGAAGCTGAATAAATGAGATCTCTTAGTCACTACAGTCCTTTCATTCTGAAAAGGTCATAGAATTAATCTTTTCTTTAATTCTCTGTATTTATGAATGCCAAATGACTGCCTAATCCAAGAGGTACATCATTTACTAGCAAGTAATAAGCCCTTTTACAATCTGTTCTAAGTTAAGTCGCTCGCTCAGTCATGTCTGACTCTTTGCAACCCCATGGACTGTAACCTACCAGGCTCCACCATACATGGGATTCTCCAGGCAAGAATACTGGAGTGAGTTGCCATTTCCTTCTCCAGGGGATCTTCCTGACCCAGGGATCGAACCCAGGTCTCCTGCATTGTAGGCAGACACTTTAACCTCTGAGCTACCAGGGAAGCCCACAATCTGCTCTATGGCCATGTAAATAATGAGTATCTGTTAATTGATAATAGTTGAATTGATATTTATTATTTGCTATATTTCTTCCTGACTATCACACTTAAGTGACTTTAACTTTTGAATGGAATCCTGTATACTCTTTCAAAGAAAGAAAAAAACATATAACATATACCTGTGTGTGTATATATATATATATATATATTCAGTTCAGTCGCTCAGTTATGTCCAACTCTTTGTGACCTCATGAACAGCAGCACACCAAGCCTCCCTGTCCATCACCAACTCCTGGAGTCCACACAAACTCGTGTCCATTGAGTAGGTGATGCCATCCAACCATCACGTCCTCTGCCATCCCCTTCTCCTCCTGCCCTCAATCGTTCCCAGCATCAGGGTCTTTTCAAATGAGTCAGCTCTTCGCATCAGGTGGCCAAAGTACTGGAGTTTCAGCTTTAGCATCAGTCCTTCCAATGACTATTCAGGACAGATTTCCTTTACAATTGACTGGTTGGATCTCCTTGCAGTCCAAGGGACTCTCAACAGTCTTCTCCAACACCACAGTTGAAAGCCATCAGTTTTTCAGCTCTCAGCTTTCTTTATACTCCAACTCTCACATCCATACATGACTACTGGAAAAGTCATAGCCTTGACTAGATGGACCTTTGTTGACAAAGCAATGTCTCTGCTTTTTAATATACTGTCTAAGTTGGTCATAACTTCCTTTCCAAGGAGTAAGCATCTTCTAATTTCATGGCTGAAATCACCATCTGCAGTGATTCTGGAGCCCCCCAAAATAAAGTCAGCCACTGTTTCCCCATCTAAGTGCCATAAAGTGATGGGACTGTATACCATGATCTTAGTTTTCTGAATGTTGAGCTTTAAGCCAACTTTTTCACTCTCCTCTTTAATTTTCATCAAGAGGCTTTTGTTCTTCTTCACTTTCTTCTATAAGGGTGGTGTCATCTGCATATCTGAGGTTATTGATATTTCTCCCGGCAATCTTGATTCCAGCTTGTGCTTCTTCCAGTCCAGTGTTTCTCACAATGTACTCTGCATATAAGTTAAATGGGCAAGGTGACAATATATAGCCTTGATGTACTCCTTTTCCTATTTGGAACCAATCTGTTGTTCCATGTCAGGTTCTGTTACTTCCTGACCTGCATACAGATTTCTCAAGAGGCAGGTCAGCTGCTCTCATATTCCCATCTTTTATGGCATTGAAACATGTATACTATCATGTAAGAAATGAATCACCAGTCTAGGCCAATACAGGATACAGGATGCTTGGAGATGGTGCACTGGGATGACCCAGAGAGATGATATGGAGAGGGTGGTGGGAGGGGGGTTCAGGATTGAGAACACATGTACACCCATGATGGATTCATGTCAATGTATGGCAAAACCAATACAGTATTGTAGAGTAAAAAATTTAAAAAAAATTTTTTTAATTAAAAAAAAAAAAGAATTTTCCAGTTTATTGTGATCTACACAGTCAAAGGCTTTGGCATAGTCAATAAAGAGAAATAGACATTTTTCTGAAACTCTCTTGCTTTTTTGATGATCCAGCAGATGTTGGCAATTTGATCTCTGGTTCCTCTGCCTTTTCTAAAACCAGCTTGAACATCAGGAAGTTCACGGTTCATGTACTGCTGAAGCCTGGCTTGGAGAATTTGAGCATTACTTTACTAAAGGGTGAGATGAGTGCAATTGTGCAGTAGTCTGAGCATTCTTTGGGACTGCCTTTCCTTGGGATTGGAGTGAAAACTGACCTTTCCCAGTCCTGTGGTCACTGCTGAATTTTCCAAATTTGCTGACATATTGAAGGCAGCACTTTTACAGCATGATCATTTAGGATTTGAAATAGCTCAGCTGGAATTGCATCACCTCCACTAGCTTTCTTCACAGTGATGCTTCCTATGGTCCACTTAACTTCACATTCCAGGATGTCTGCCTCTAGGTGAGTGATCACACCATCATGATTATCTAGGTCGTGAATATCTTTTTTCTATAGATCTTCTGTGTATTCTTGCCACCTCTTCTTAATATCTTCTGTTTCTGTTAGGTCCTTACCTTTTCAGTCTTTTATTGAGCCCATCTTTGCATGAAATGTTCCCTTGGTATCTCTAATTTTCTTGAAGAGATCTCTAGTCTTTCCCATTTTATTGTTTTCCTTTATTTCTTTTCATTGAATGCTGAGGAAGGCTTTCTTATCTCTCCTTGCTATTCTTTGGAACTCTGAATTCAAATGGCTCTATCTTTCCTTTTCACTTTTCTTCTTTTCATGGCTATTTGTAAAGCCTCCTCAGACAGCCATTTTGCTTTTTTCCATTTCTTTTTCTTGGGGATGGTTTTGCTCCCTGTCTCCTGTATAATGTCATGAACCTCCATCCGTAGTTCATCAGGCACTCTGTCTATCAGATCTAATACCACAAATCTGTTTCTCACTTCCACTGTATAATCAGAAGTGATTTGATTTAGGTCATACATGAATGGCCTATTGGTTTTCCCCACTTCCTTCAATTTCAGTCTGAATTTGGCAATAGGTGTTCATGATCTAAGCCACAGTCAGCTCCCAGTCTTGTTTTTACTGACTGTATAGAGCTTCTCCACCTTTGGCTTCAAAGAATATAATCAATCTGATTTTGTTGTTGACCATCTGTGATGTCCATGTGTAGAGTCTTCTCTTGTGTTGTTGGAAGAGGGTGCTTGCTATGACCAGTGTGTTCCCTTGACAAAGCTCTATTAGTCTTTGTCCTGCTTCATTCTGTACTCCAAGGCCAAATTTCCCTTGTTTCTTGAATTCCTACTTTTGCATTCCAGTCCCCTATAATGAAAAAGACATCTTTTTTGGGTGTTTGTTAGTTCTAAAAGGTCTTGTAGGTCTTCACAGAACTGTTCAACTTCAGCTTATTCACTGTTACTGGTCCTGGCATAGACTTGGATTACCATGATATTGAGTGGTTTGCCTTGGAAACGAACAGAGATCAGTCTGTCATTTTGAGATTGCATCCAAGTACTGCATTTTGGACTCTTTCATTGACTATAATGGCTACTCCATTTCTTCTAAGGGATTCCTGCCCACAGTAGTAGATATTAGAGAAAGATATTTATCTCTCTCATTCATTACTCTGTTTCTAGTGCCTAGAATAATTCCTAGTAGACATGGCAGTCACTCAACAAGTATTTGTTGAATTAATAAATTAACATAATATATACTTAGGCCAATTTGAATGAAAATTCTTTCCTAGGGGAGATATCCATGTATGTACCAATTTTTTAATTAGATTTTTTTCACCATAAATTTTTACTCATGTTCTTTTACCCTGGGCTTCCTAGCTGGCACTAGTGATAAAGAACTCACTTTCCAGTGCAGGAGACATGGAGACATGGGTTGGACCCCTAGATTGGGGAAGATCTTCTGGAGAAGGGCAGCAAACCCATTACAGTATTCCTGCCTGAAGAATCCCACAGACAGAGGAGCCTGGTATGTTAGAGTCCATAGGGCTACACGGGTTAGACATGACTGAAGAAATGTAGCACACTTTTACCAAAGACATCAGAGAAGTTCAGTTCAGTTCTGTCGCTCACTTGTGTTTGACTGTGAACCCATGGACTGCAGCATGCCAGGTTTCCCTGTCCATTACCAACTTCCCAGAGCTTACTCAACTCTAACTCAAATGCATGTCCATTAAGTCAGTGATGCCATCCAACCATCTCATCTTCTGTTGTCCCCTTCTCCTCCTGCCTTTAATCTTTCCCAGCATCAGGGTCATCAGGGTAAATGAGTCAGTTCTTCATGTCAGATGGCCAAAGTATTGGAGTTTCAGTTTCAGCATCATTCCTTCCAGTGAATAAACAGAACTGATTTCCTATAGAAAGGACTGGCTGGATCTCCTTGCAGTCCAAGGGATTCTAAAGAGTCTTCTCCAACACCACAGTTCAAAAGCATCAATTCTTCAGCACTCAACTTTCTTTATAATTACACTCTCACATCCATACATGACTTCTGAAAACCCATAGCTTTGACTAGACGAACCTTTGTCAGCAAGGTAATGCTGCTGCTTTTCAATATGCTGTCTTGGTTGGTCAAAACTTTCTTCCAAGGAGTCTTTTAATTTCATGGCTGCAGTCACCATCTGCAGTGACTTTAGAGTCCCCAAAATATAAAGTTTCTCTATTTGAAACTATAAATAATGAAACTATTTTCATTGTTTCCCCATCTATTTTCCATGAAGTGATGGGACAGATTCCATGACCTTAGTTTGCTGAATGTTGAGTTTTAAGCCAACTTTTTCACTCTCCTCTTTCACTTTCATCAAGAGACTCTTTAATTCTCCACTTTCTGCCACAAGACTGGTTTCATCTGCATATCTGTGGTTACTGATATTTCTCCTGGCAATCTTAATTTCAGCTTGTGCTTCATTTAGTCCAGCATTTCTCATGATATGCGCTACATATAAGTTAAATAAACAGGGTGACAATATACAGCCTTGACACACTCCTTTCTCTATTTGGAACCAGTCTGTTGTTCCATGTCCAGTTCTAACTGTTGTTAGAACTGCACACAGGTTTTGAAAGGTGGTTGTTGAAGCACAGATAGACGCCAGGATTCTTAGCCCTAGGAGGAGAAGAATCCAATCCGAGGCCAGAGATGAGGCTTGATTGCTCAGAGCTTTTGTGTAATAAAGTTTTATTGAAATATAATGGAGATAGAGAAAGCTTCTGACATTGGCATCAGAAGGGGGCAGAAAGAGTACCCCCCTGCTAGTCTTCAGCTGGATGTTATGTAGTCACTAGCAGTCTGTTAATAAATGAATGTCTTAAAACTCAGAATGGCACCAGGCCCTTCACCCATAAGATGCATTTTGGGATAATCTTGGCACCAAATGGTTCATCCTGGGCCATAAAATCATTAACCTGAATCTTGAAGAAGGGCAGATCACCATACAAATAGTTTCATCTGCATGGATTAGGGGAACAACATCTGAATATAACATACTGGTTTGTCAAGTAGGTTCTGAGCCAAGAGGTGGAACTGACTTGAAGACAGAGTTTGGGGTAAATGCATAGTACATCAGCATAGCTTAATATAAACATTCAAACATAAGCTTAAGATAAACATTTCCATAAAAGAAATGCATTGGTTATCTCTAGGTTTGAGAATAGCTAACTTCAGGTGAAACCAGGTGTCATTATGGCAACACAGTATTTTAAGAGAAACCTCCTTTAAATTTGTATAGAGAAGAAAAAATATCGCGTTTGTTTCCTCCTGCTGCTTAGTTCAGTTCAGTTCAGTCGCTCAGTCGTGTCCGACTCTTTGCGACCCCATGAATCGCAGCACGCCAGGCCTCCCTGTTCACCACCATCTCTCGGAGTTCACTCAGACTCACATCCATCGAGTCCGTGATGCCATCCAGCCATCTCATCCTC
>SJYT01058874.1:30953-58754 GCA_006410635.1 Cephalophus harveyi
TTGGAGCATTCTTTGGCATTGCCTTTCTTTGGAATTGGAATGAAAACTGACCTTTTCCAGTCCTGTGGCCACTGCTGAGTTTTCCAAATTTGCTGGCAGATTGAGTGCAGCACTTTCACAGCATCATCTTTCAGGATTTGAAACAGCTCAACTGGAATTCCATCACCTCCACTAGCTTTGTTCGTAGTGATGCTTCCTAAGGTCCACTTGACTTCACATTCCAGGGTGTCTATCTCTAGATGAGTGATCACACCATTGTGATTATCTGGTTCATGAAGATCTTTTTTGTACAGTTCTTCCGTGCATTCTTGCCACCTCTTCTTAATATCTTCTGCTTCTGTTAGATCCATACCGTTTCTGTCCTTTATTGTGTCCATCTTTGTATGAAATGTTCCCTTGGTATCTCTATTTTTCTCAAAGAGATCTCTAGTCTTTCCCATTCTATTTTTTCCCTCTTTTTCTTTGCATTGATCACTGAGGAAAGCTTTCTTATCTCCTTTGCTATTCTTTGAAATTCCGCATTCAAATGGGTATATCTTTCCTTTTCTCCTTTGCTTTTCACTTCCCTTCTTTTCACAGCTATTTGTGAGGCTGCCTCAGACAGCCATTTTGCTTTTTTGCATTTCTTTTTCTTGGGGATGGTCTTGATCCCTGTCTCCTGTACAATGTCATGAACCTCCGTCCATAGTTCATCAGTCACTCTGTCTATCAGATCTAGTCCCTTAAATCTATTTCTCACTTCTACTATATAGTCATAAGGGATTTGATTTAGGTCTGAGAGAGGGGATCAGGGGGCAGACAGACTGAAACTACAATCACAGACAACTAGCCAATCTTATCACATGGACCACAGCATTGTTTAACTCAATGAAACTAAACCATGTTTTGTGGGGCCACCCAAGAGGGCCCAGTCATGGTGGAGAGTTCTGAAAGAATGTGGTCCACTGGAGAAGGGAATGGAAAACCACTTCAGTATTCTTGCCTTGAGAACCCCATGAGTAGTATGAAAAGACAAAAAGGACACTGAAAGATAAACTCCCAGGTTAGTAGGTGCCCAATATGCTACTGGAGATCAGTGGAGAAATAACTCCAGAAAGAATGAAGGGATGGAGCCAAAGCAAAAACAACACCCAGTTGTGAATGGGACTGATGATGGAAGCAGGTTTTGATGCTGCAAAGAGCAATATTACCTAGGAACCTGGAATATTAGGTCCATGAATCAAGGAAAATTGGAAGTGGTCAAATAAGAGATGACAAGAGTAAACCTCGACATTCTAGGAATCAGCGAACTAAAATGGACTGGAATGGGTGAATTTAACTCAGACGACCATTATATCTACTACTGTGGGCAGGAATCCCTTAGAAGAAATGGAGTAGCCATCATAGTCAACAAAAGAGTCTGAAATGCAGTATTTGGATGCAATCTCAAAAACGACAGAATGACCTCTGTTTCCAAGGCAAACCATTCAATATCACTGTAATCCAAGTCTATGCCAGAACCAGTAACAGTGAAGAAGCTGAACAGTTCTATGAAGACCTACAAGATCTTCTAGAACTAACACCCAAAAAAGATGTCCTTTTCATTATAGGGGACTGGAATGCAAAAGTAGGAAGTCAAGAAACACCTGGAGTAATAGGCAAATTTGCCCTTGGAGTACAGAACGAAGCAGGGCAAAGGCTAATAGAGTTCTACCAAGAGAATGCACTGGTCATAGCAAACATCCTCTTCCAATAAGAAAAGAGAAGACTCTACACATGGACATCACCAGATGGTCGACACTGAAATCAGATTGATTATATTCTTTGCAGCCAAAGATGGAGAAGCTCTATACAGTCTGCAAAAACAAGACTGGGAGCTGACTGTGGTTCAGATCATGAACTCCTTATTGCCAAATTCAGACTGAAATAGAAGAAAGTAGAGAAAATCACTAGACCATTCAGGTTTGGCAGTTGGATGAGTTGAAAACAAAACAAAAAATAGGATGATAACACAAAACATTTCAAAACGTGTTAGTCACTCAGTTCTGTCAACTCTTTGCAACACCATGGACTGGAGCCCTCCAGGCTCCTCTGTCCATGGAATTCTCCAGGCAAGAATATTGGAGTGGTTAGCCATCCCCTTCTCAGTGGATCTTTCCAACCCAGGTATCAAATGGTTCCAGGGATCAAACCTGGTTCCAGGGATAAAACCTGGGTCTCCTGTATTGCAGACAGATTCTTTCTCATCTGAGCCACCAGAGAAGCCACAAATAAAATAAATAAAATAAAATGAAGGATTTCATGAAATCTTTGAACATGATATCAGAGATGAGGTTTGGCAGTTGAATGAGTTAAAACAAAGCAAAAAATTGAATGATAACCTAAAACAATTAGAATATTAAGAAATTAAAACAAGACCTTGAGAAAAATATTTAAACTCACAAATGCATTTACAAAAATGATTCTACTTATAGCCAAAGTCCAAATAAAGCAATAAATGAAAAAAATGAATACAACATATGGGGTAAATTTCAACCAGATCAGTAATTAACAAAAGAATACCAATATGTTAAACATGAACAGAGACACCTCTGTCTCTTATACACATCTAGATGTGTATAAGAGACAGGTCTAAGAATATAATTTTTCACAATTCCAGTGAAAATTTGCTTCCTCATTTAAATGGTTTTCTTTATGATAATTGCATCCATTAAATTATCTTTTTATGACAGAATTTTCTGACAACAGTACCCTTAAAGGCTGATTCTAAGAGGAGATTGAAAATGTTAAAGAAAAAAGCATTAAATAGATGGCAAATTAGTCAGTAAGGGAAGCATTTATAGCCTAAGGAGGGTCACAAAAACAGTATCACTAATGCTGGTCCTTTCTGTAGCTAAAGAGTGAGTAAAGAGTTTTTAATGGCCTGGATGGATTCTCCATTCAAGTCATCACCTTAGACAGCGTCTTCAGTAATTCAATTAGTATTTACTGAACATTCACCTAGTCAGATAGGGAGCTATTGGAGATGGAGTACTGTGGGAAAACTAAAAATCCTCACAGAGCTAGTATTAGGAGAGACAGACAATAAAATGTTATTGGTTTATTATATACTATGTTTACTACTAATAAGTACCTTGAGAAAAAAATAGATTTGAGGTATACAAAATGGATGTGGCTGATTAGAAAATTTAAATTTGAGCTAGGAAAAAGATTCAGGGAGACAATGACTTTGGAGTCAAAAACTTGAAAGAAGACTAGGAAATAGCCTTGAAGACTTCTAGGAGAAGGGCGATTCAAGCAGAGAGAAGGACAAGTGAAGTTTTGGTGGCAGAAGCACCCCTAAGGTTTTCAAAGAATTCCTGGAAGTGACCATCAAGGAGAGGGAACAGACAACTAATCTCCTTAAGTCTTGATTCCTTTTCTGCAAAATTAGTGTACAGAGGTGCTCTGTGCCTAGTAGATTTATACCATTGCAATAGTTATAGAACAAAGGCAATCTACCACGAGTATACATTGATGCCTAAGATTTGAATGTTTGTGTGCTGTGTTGCTCAATCGTGTCTGACTCTTTGTGACCCCATGGACTGTAGCCTGCTAGACTCCTCTGTCCATGGGATTTTTAGGTGAGAATGTTGGAACAGGTTGCCATTTCCTCCTCCAGAGGATCTTCCTGACCCAGGGATCAAACACACATCTCCTGTGTCTCCTGCATTGCAGGCAGATTATTTACATGTTATCCAGGAAACCCATTCCATCACTAAGAGAGCTGTAATTATTCCATGAGGTAATTTTACAAAACATTTAGCATAATGTTTGGCACGTAGTAAGTGCTTAATAAATGTTTGTTCTTATTGTTATTCATGGAAGTAGAGCCAAAGGGCTATTTATCCACATCTGATGCGATTGAACATTTGAATTATTTAACTGACTCCCTTTACTTTGATTGCATGACCATTTGGAAACCATTGGATTATAATTTCATTTCATGTGTGGTTCTGCCTCTAAAGAGAATATGCCAGTTTTATTAATATAGTCCTTCAAATTAGATGCCAGCAAAAGTTACCTTTCTGAAATGACAAATTTTATATTTTGCCACGAAGAGGCTACCATGAAATTAAAAGATGTTTGCTCCTTGGAATTAACCTGTGACAAATCTAGACAGTGCATTCAAAAGCAGAGATATCACTTTGCAAACAAAGGTCCATATAGTGAAAGCTTTGGTTTTTACAGCAATCACGTATGGATGTGAGAGTTGGACCATAAAGAAGGCTGAGGACTCAAGAAACTTTCCAACTGTGGTGCTAAGATAATGTTGTGCTAAGATCATGGCATCAGGCCCTATCACTTCATGGCAAATAGATGGAGAAACAATGGAAACAGAGACTTTATTTTCTTGGGCTCCAAAATCACTGCAGATGGTGACTACAGCCATGAAATTAAAAGACGCTTGCTCCTTATAAGAAAAGTTATGACCAAACTAGACAGCATATTACTTTGCCAACAAAGGTCCACCTAGTCAAGGCTATGGTTTTTCCTGTAGTCATGCATGGATGTGAGAGTTGGACTATAAAGAAAACTGAACACCAAAGAATTGATGCTTTTGAACTGTGGTGTTGGAGAGGACTCTTGAGAGTCCCTTGGACTGCAAGGAGATCCAACCAGTCCATCCTAAAGGAGATCAGTCCTGGGTGTTCATTGGAAGGACTGATGTTGAAGCTGAAACTCCAATACTTTGGCCACCTGATGTGAAGAGCAGACTCATTTGAAAAGACCTTGATGCTGGGAAAGATTGAAGGCAGGAGGAGAAGGGGATGACAGAGGATGAGATGGTTGGATGGCATCCCTGACTCAATGGACATGAGTTTGAGCAAGGTCCAGGAATTGGTTATAGACAGAGAAGCCTGGTGTGCTGCAGTCCATGTGGTCGCAAAGAGTCGGAAATGACTGAACGACTGACCTGAACTAAACTGTGGTGCTGGAAAAGACTCTTGAGAGTCCCTTGGACAGCAGAGGGATCAAGCCAGTCAATCCTAAAGGAAATCAACCCTGAATATTCATTGGAAGGACTGGCGCTGAAGCTCCAATACTTTGGCCCCCTGAGACAAAGAGTTGACTCATTGGAAAAGACTCTGATGCTGAGAAAAACTGAGGGCAGAAGGAGAAGGGGGTGACAGAGAATGAGATGGTTGGATGGCATCATCAACTCAATGGACATGAGTCTATGCAAACTCCAGGAGATAATGAAAGACATGGAAGACTGATATGCTTCAGTCCAGGGGTTCAATAAGATTTGTATATGACTGAGCAACTGAACAACAGTGACAAGTGGTAAAGAGCCTGCCTGCCAATACAGGAGTAATAAGATTCTCGAGTTTGATTCCTGGATCAAGAAGAACCCCTGAGGAAGTCACAGCTACCCACTCCAGCATTCTTGCCTGGATAATCCCAAAGACAGAGGAGCCTGGCAGGCTACAGTCCATAGGATTACAAAGAGTCAGACACGACTGAAGCAACTTGGCACGCACGCACGCACGCACACATTCATGCACAAATTACTTTTCTGAATTGAGAGTTTTTCTACTTTGTCACCAACTGCCTAATTAATGAGTGTTTATGCATGAGAAAATGATCTACCCTCAAACATTTTACTTGCAAAATCAGGTTTCTAATTCAGATCACCAGACTTTCCACCACAGAAATTCCTCTAAGTTAACTCAGCTCGGTGATGCAGCAGTGATGCAGGAGACAGTGGCAAGGCTCTCCTGGCAGCATTCATTCATCTCATCTGCTTTTCTATTTAAATGTTGCAAATACCCCACCACCATCTACCTTTATTCCACATTGTCACATCTATCATCTCACATCATCCTCTGCATATTTTTGTGAGTGTGCAAAATAGCTGCTACTCCTCCTATTTTATAAATGTAGAAAAGAGATTTAGATAGATGAAGAGACAGACCTGAGTCCTGAGACCTGGTATTCAGTGCTTCCTCTATTGCAAGAAATAAGAAAACTTGAGGTTGAGTCTCAGATTCTCCCTATAACAGGATTGTGTTCTTGAAATATACTTCCTCTATGGTTCTCAGTGTTCCAAGGGAGTTATAGGAGTAAATGACCTACAGTATCCTTTCTAATATAAATATCTTAAAATGTTACTAAGGAAATAGTGAAATGAAAAAAATGAATACAACATATGGGGTAAATTTCAACCAGATCAGTAATTAACAAAAGAATACCAATATGTTAAACATGAACAGAGACACCTCTGTCATATATAACTGAGGTAGCGTAGAAAGTTAAGGAGGTGGGAGAAAGAGGAAGACAGGTCCTGAACATTTACATTTGGCAAAAAGAGACTAAGCACATTGACAGAGGCTTATCATTGCATTTTTTCTTTGGAGTTGTTGTTATTGTTCAGTTGCTAAGCTGTGTCCGACTCTTTGCAATCTCTTGAACTGCAGCACACCAGGCTTCCCTGTCCTTCACCATCTCCTAGAGTTACTCCTGTCCATTGAATCGGTGATGCCATCCAACCATATTTCATGGAAAACTAATAAATTAATAAATATTTTAAAAATCAATGTTAGTAAAATCAAGAGACAACCAAAGCCTGTCTAAACATTGCAAAACCACCTTTTAAAAACCTTTTAAGTTTTCTTTTATAAAATTACATGTTCTGAGGAGCATAATCAGGCATATTTTTTAGTCACTTCAGCGGTGCTGTCCTCTTAAGATACTACCATGAGCTCCACAAAGGTCTATTTGTGTTGGAGGTTCCTGTCTGCTATCTCTTGGTTCACTGATCAGTGTTTTTATCGGTCATGTCGGGGAGGTCTTGAGGGCTCTGGCAGTCCAAGTCCCCTAGCGATTTTCTACGCTGTCATCATAAAATCAAACTGTGCTGGCTCACACAGAATCTCTCTCACTAGTGCAGTGAAGTGGCAAGAAAAGGAGGACAGTCAGCTCAACCCAATGTATCTTGCAGAATATGTTCTGAAAAATTTCCTGTCTGGTTTTCTTAATTCTTCCAATGAGCTCACACCGGCCATTTGCATACAATAGAGATTTCAAGAAATTACACTTTTGTAGCTCCTCCTTGCACTGATACTTCAGTTAAATGCACACATTTGGGGCAAGATAATTGAAATGATAACAAATTAAATGCCTCTGTTTCAAGCCAACATAGGAAAAGTCTCCAGTGTTCTATGCATCAAAATGTCCTTTCTCACGGCAGGTATATTACTGCACCTACAATCAGGTTAGGACCCTCTTATTGTGATTGGCAGAGGGAAGAGAGAGGATTGTTTACTCCTTGGAGAACATATACTTCTATATCTGCACATAAAACAACCTTGCTTTTTGGTGGCAGGCTTTTAGTTACATCCCAGGGAGAGAGTGACTTACATTGATTATTTACTGGGACAATACTGAGTATAAAAGGATATGATTCACTCCACTACAAAGAATGACAACATTAATGCCTGTTTGTGCTAGCATTTGAAGATTTCCTCCCTCCCCTTCCTAGGATGCAAGATTCATTAATGATTCATTGAAAGATTCTTGACTTTGGATAATCAAGATAGATTTAAAATATTCATTTAATAAATAAGGCTATGAAAGACACAGAGACTAAATTAGTCACATCGCTAGATTTCATTGCTTCATCTATGTCTGAGGTTTGCTGAGGATATAAGCTTAAGTTCAGTACAACTTAATTCTTATACAATACTTTAATAATTTCCCTACAACTGACTATCCATAGATGTTATTACTACTTGCAATTCTTCATTGTTACATTTGTTATTCAAATAAGTGAAAGCTATTTTCCGTAAAATTTCAACTAAAATGGGTCACTAGTAAATTTAAGAAAAAAAAAAAGAGAAACAGGTAAACAAAAGTAAAATAAATGAAATAAGTTTAAATAGTCTAATAATTTATTTTTTCATAACAATAAATAAAGGAGATAGGAAAATAGTAAATAAGAAAATAGGAAAATAGTTAAACAGTTGGACAAGATTAAAATTAGGACAAGATATTCAGTGTTGATAATAATTCAGATGCTTCTGTTTAAATCTATTTTCAGTACAGTACTTATGGAACTACAGAAAGGATAGATTCCAGTGTCCACTATAATGTCAACTCACAGAAAGAACTCAACTGAAATTAACATTTGGCATCAGCTTGTATTCTCATCTAGTGTGAAGACATTGATGTGTTCATTGGAAATGCCACTAGAGAAAAGGGAATAGAATTACAGAATCACAGAATTCATGGTATTATTATACTTAGAGTTGATGAAAATTTACTTGGAATACTGTCATAAAAAGATGAGATGTGTAATTATTTGGTTAAGGAAAGAAAAATACAACTGAATACCATGTTTCTTCTGGATTTCAATATTTAAGTCAATTTATTTGGACCAGGAGAAAAATAATGATGTTTTATATCAACACTTCCTAAATTTTTGGAGTTGAGCTCTATCGTTGTTTGCTTGTTATTAAAAGAGCACCCTCTTCTCCAAGAATAGCCATTTGTAAAGCTGATTACCAATTCTCAGAAAACGAAACATGTTTGTTTTGGATATTTGCAATTTATTTCATACTGTTCATGGGATTATCAAGGCAAGAATACTAAAGAGGTTTGTCACTCTCTTATCAGGTGGGCCACATTACATTTCATGCAAAGATGGACACAATAAAGGATAGAAATGGCATGGAACTAACAGAAGTAGAAGATATTAAGAAGAGGTGGCAAGAATACACAGAAGATCTATACAGAAAAGATCATCATGACCCAGATAACAACAATGGTAGGATCACTCACCTAGAACCAGACATCCTGGAATGTGAACTCAAGTAGGCCTTAGGAAGCATCACTATGAACAAAGCTAGTGGAGGTGATGGAATTCCAGTTGAGCTATATCAAATCCTAAAAGATGATGCTGTGAAAGTGCTGCACTCAATATGCCAGCAAATTTGGAAAACTCATCAGTGGCCATAGGACTGGAAAAGGTCAGTTTTCATTCCAACCCCAAAGAAAAGCAATGCCAAAGAATGCTCCAACTACCACACAATTGCACTCATCTCACATGCTAGTAAAGTAATGCTCAAAATTCTCCAAGGCAGGCTTCAACAGTATGTGAACTGTGAACTTCCATATGTTCAAGCTGGATTTAAAAAGGCAGAGAAACCAGAGATAAAATTGCCAACGTCTGTTGGATCATTGAAAAAACAAGAGAGTTCCAGAAAAACATCTACTTCTGCTTTATTGACTATGCCAAAGCCATGACTGTATGGATCACGACAAACTGTGGAAATTTCTTGAAGAGATCAGCATAAAAGACCTCTTGATCTACCTCCTGAAAAATCTGCATGCAGGTCAGGAAGCAACAGTTGGAACTGGACGTGGAACAACAGATTGGTTCCAAATAGGGAAAGGAGAATGTAAAGGCTGTATATTATCACCCTGCTTGTTTAACTTATATGCAGAGTACATCATGAGAAATGCTGGACTGGATGAAGCACAAGCTGGAATCAAGATTGCCGGGAGAAATATCAATCACCTCAGATATGCAGATGACACCATCCTTATGGCAGAAAGTGAAGAGGAACTCAAAAGCCTCTTAATGACAGTGAAAGAGGAGAGTGAAAATGTTAGCTTAAGACTCAACGTTCAGAAAACTAAGATCATGGCATCTGGTCCCATCACTTCATGACAAACAGATGAGGAAACAATGGAAATAGTGACAGACTATTTTAGGGGGCTCCAAAATCAATGTAGATGGTGACTACAGCCATGAAACTGAAAGACGCTTGCTCCTTAGAAGAAAAGCTATGACCAACCTGGACAGCATATTAAAAAGCAGAGATATCACTTTGCCAACAAAGGTCCATCCACTCAAATTTATGGTTTTTCAGTAGTCATGTATGGATGTGAGAGTTGGACTGTAAAGAAAGCTGAGCACTGAAGAATTGATGCTTTAGAACTGTGGTGTTGGAGTAGACTCTTGAGAGTCCCTTGGACTGCAAGGAGATCCAACCAGTCAATCCTGAAAGAAATCAGTCCTGAACATTCGTTGGAAGGCTGATGCTGAAACTCCAATACCTTGGCCACCTGATGCGTATAGCTGACTCTTTGGAAAAGACCCGGGTGCTGGGAAAGATTGAAGGTGGGAGGAGAAGGGGATGTCAGAGGATGAGATGGTTGGATGGCATCACTGATTCAATGCAACTGAGTTTGAGTAAGCACAAGGAATTGGTGATGGACAGGGAAGCCCAGCATGCTGCAGTCCATGGATCGCAAAGAGTCGGACACAACTGAGTGACTGAGCTGAACTGAATTTCTTTCAGGCATCTCAAGAATCATAAAGAATAAATATAGGATTTGCCATACTTGGAGACATTTAAAAATATTCATACCAAAGGTGAAAAGCTAATTCTGTTTTACTGGATTATCACTCCAAGAGTCTCTTGCTTTCCATTGCAAATATGCTTGGAAACCACTAGGTAGTAACTGCTAAACTCTATGCTTTCCTGGTCTCCTAGGGAGACCATTTTTAGAAGACTGAAGTAAAATAATCCCTGGTTTTCTTGTCCTTAAAAGCCTCTATTTACAAACCACAAGCCTAAAGGGAGTGGAATCAACTAAAGAGAAATATGTGCTGCAAAGGGAGCTTTAGCTCATGTTCTGGTCATTTAGACAAGATTTATTACCACCATTGATTTATACTGTGTATTGTAGTTAAGATAGT
The DNA here is from genome assembly GCA_006410635.1 of Cephalophus harveyi. Taxonomy (NCBI): domain Eukaryota; kingdom Metazoa; phylum Chordata; class Mammalia; order Artiodactyla; family Bovidae; genus Cephalophus; species Cephalophus harveyi. Next base: position 41,683 of record SJYT01058874.1, read on the forward strand.
AATTGCTACATTACAGTTTATGGTATCTCTAGTACCTCTGAGTGATGTTCTTTTTAAAACAGAACTGTACACTAATAATGAATTGGTTCATTACCATTTTTGTTGTATATTACTTTTTACAAAGTATTATTTTTTTAACAAAATGCAGTCATTTTCCCCAGAGTTTTAATAATCCAGATCCTTCTATAGAATCATTTCATAGAGACATTAAAAGTTTATACTCTAAATAGCATTTGATCCTGGCATGTACCAAGTGTTATATATGCCACAGGAAAGTAAAAAATTAACAAGACGTGACTCCTATCCTCAGAGTTTATAGTCACTTTGAATATAAGTACAGGTAAACAACCCCGTAGTTACTTTATAATGTGATATTAAGAGTAAGTGCAGTGTCCTAGAGAATGAATAGGAGCTCCAAAAAGAGCTAGGAATTGATCACAGAGGACTTCTGAGGGGGTTTATGGACAAGGAATGCAGAGGCATGAAGAATATTTCTGAAGCATGGAAGGACATGCACAAAGGTGTGGAAGGAAAAAAGAGTGTGGCCATCTGAGGAATAACAAGTCGTTTTGTCTAGCTGGCACCTAGAACTTGATCATAATAGCACCACTAGATGAGGTTAGACAATTTAGAGGGACCTAGATTTTAAGGGGTTAAAACTTTATTCAGAGAGTAAGGGGAACCACTAAAGTGTTTTGAATCAGGCACATCTTCTGCACCACTGCAGATCCATTTAGACAGATCTGTCTCTGGGACCCCTAGCCACTTTCCTTCCAACCCAACTGCTTACTTCAGAGACCAACTCTGCATGGGATTAGAACAGCAGCTTTATGCAGGATCACATGAACATATCCAGTTTCCAGCCTGCACTGTGTACTTCCAGCCTCACGCACCAGGGCTTCCAACTGCAACTGAAGCATGACATTTCACAGGACCTGCCTGCTGCCTCTGCATGTGTGACCTAGGAAGGTGGGGAAGTTTAGAGTGATCCTGAAAGAGCAAGAGTATAAGCTGATGCATCAGTCCAAGTATCTAAATATGCTAAATATTAAGAATTGAAAAATCAACAAAACAAGCTGTTAAAGAAAATATGATCCATCTTTCTACCCATGATAAAAATCTAAAAGGTCAGTTTGAGACTAAAAGCTTCAGAATCTGTAGCTTCATGTATCAGTTATCTTTTGCTTTCAAAACAAATTACACCCCCCAAATTTCCCAACCTAAAATGTAACACTTCATTATATCACAGTATGAATAAGAATTTCAGAAGCACCTTTGTTGTGTGGTTCTAACTCAGGGTCTCTCATGAAGTTGTACTCAAGATGACAGCTAAGGGGCAACCATCTGAAAACTTGATGGGACTGGAGGATTCTCTTTCTTTCTTCCTTTTTAAGGCTTTTGATTCTTATTGCCACAGTGCCCTATGAAGAGTTCTCAGATTTTATATCCCTACCATCAGTGATATGTGTTTCCTCTCATTGTTTGGACTACCAATTGTTTTTTTCTTTTTAATTGAAGTATAGTTGATGTATGTGTATATTTACAATCTATATTTTTTGTATTAGTTTTACGTGTACAGTACAATGATTCAATTTATGTGTGTGTGTATACACATATACACATATATATTCTTTCTCAGATTCTTTTCCCTTATAGATTATAATAAAATGCTGAGTATAGTCCCATGTGCATACAGCAGGTCCTTGCTGGTTATCTATTTTATATATAGCAGTGTGCATATCCCCCTCTCCTTTCCCCTTTGTTAACCATATATTTGTTTTCTATGTCTGTGGCTCTATTTCTGTTTTGTATATAAGGTCATCTGATCATTTTTGTTTTGTCTTTAGATGTCACATAGAAGTGATATCATATGATATTTGTCTTTCTCTCTGATTTATTTTATTTAGTATGGCAATCTCTGGGTCCAATCATGTTGCTCAAAACGTATTATCTTATTAATTTCATTCTTTGTTTTGGCTAAGTAATATTCCATTGTGTGTATATATATATATACAAATACACTTCATATAGATAGATAGATACACTTCATATTCATTCATCTCTCAATGGCCACTTTCAAAATGGCTCACTCTCATGGTTCACAGAAGTCTTCAGTTTTTGCTGATTTTTAGAAAAAAGCCACAGTTCTTTGCCATAAAGCTAACTCTATAGGGCTACTGCAGTGTGCTTACAACATGGCAGCTGGCTTCTCCCAGAGCAAACGGTCCAAGTAAAGGAGCCAGGATGAAGCTACAGTGTGTTTTATGTACTGATCTTAGAAGCCACACACCATCACATCTGCCACATTCTACTGATATTAGGTGAGTTACTAAATCTAAGCCACATTGAAGAAAGGGGGATAGGCTCTACCTTTTGAATGGAGAAATATTGAATTATTTGTGGATTTTTGATTTTTAACTCTCAAAGCATAACATAGGAGACTATTCACTGTCATAAATCCACTCCCTTTCTCCCTCTACCTTTGGTGTGGTCCTTCACCATGAATGGCTTTGTGTGTACCTATATAAACAGCCAAATTGCACATTCAAGACTGGTTTACACACACACTCCACCATCAGCTGCTTCCTGGCCAATTCTCAGGCTTAAAAGTGAAAACACTATCAGGACTTCCCTGATGGTTGAGTGGTTAAGACCCCATGCTCCACTCCAGGGGGTGTGGGTTTTATCCCTGCACAAATAGCTGCTTAAATTCCACATGTTGTGTGGTATGGTTAAGGAAAACAAAATAAAACAAACAAAAAAGAAAAGAAAGAAATTAAGAAACTATCTTGTGACCCAGGAAAGCCTTGGAAGAATTCTTAAATCTCCTGGGGCAGAGAGTTCTGGAATTCTAGGTACTCAGTGTGTGGTCTAAAAAGACAGTCATGCATTCTCTGAGGTCAAGCATTCTGTATTGTATTCCTAAACTTGTGCAAGAAGGTGCAGCCACAAAAGAATGAAAATAATATGGAATTATATAAGCCCAGAATAGGGCCATTATATTTTAACTAAGGATGAGATGGTTGGATGGCATCACCAACTCAATGGACATGAGTCTGGGTAAACTCCGAGAGTTGGTGATGGACAGAAAGGCCTGGCGTGCTGCAGTTCATGGGGCTGCAAAGAGTTGGACACAACTGAGCGACTGAGTTGAACTGAACTGAAGAGTCATACTGGGAAAAACTTTGACCAATGCAATAGAGAGATGAAAGACAAATTTTCCCCACTCATTTCCCTAGACAAATGGCTCTAAAATCCATAAATAATACAGCCTCTGAAATTCAGAAGTTAAGCAGACACTAAGATGCTTGCTACTAAGTGGTAGCTAGCTTTTGTACACACATTGGCTCTCTTTTTCCTCACTTCAATCTTCTTTTTCCTAACTTAAGCTTGCCTGTGGTTGCATTTCCTAATTATATTATAGCAGATATTTTTGCCTCAGGCTCTGCTTTCTTAGGCCCCAAGCTAAACAAATTTTAGGCAAAGAATATCATAATCACATTTGTTTCCTGATGAGTAAATGCATTCATTCAGCGATTTGGCAAATATTTCCTGAGTACCTTGTAGGATAAAGGCAATGTGCAAGGCACTAAAGATAAATAAACAAGACAGATAAGGCCTTAGCTTCATGAAGTATATAAGATAAGAGGGGAACAGAGTGCTTAACTGTCAGTCGTGATAGAATGTGGTGTGTGCTACAGTGGAAAAGTGCAAGACTCCACTGGAAGCATAAGGACATCTAACCTGTGTTTCTAGGCTGGTAACAAGTTTCCCAGAGGAAATAAGAAAATCTCTTGATTGTAAAGCCTGATAATTAGTGACTGTTTTCTTTCATCACCCAACTTATTCCCCTGCTTCTTGCCCATTGATATTTACCTTTTGTTACCTCTTCCAATGTGCCAAGTTCTCTATCTCCCATATTTTTTCTTTGATCTGAAATATTGGAGAAGGAAATGGCAACCCACTCCAGTGTTCTTGCCTGGAGAATCCCATGGACGGAGGAGCTTGGTGGGCTACAGTCCACGGGTTGCAAAGAGTCGGACACAACTGAGCGACTTCACTTTCACTTTCACTTTCAGGCTTGTGTCACCCCCAACACCTATTGAATAATTTCAGCTCTTCTCTTTTGTCTATAAAGTATAGATAGAAGATCCTAGAACAGATCCATGGACAGAGGCCATGTGATAGAGGAAGTTGTGTGCCAACATAAAAAGTTTGAATCAGAAGGGTGAATGAAAGTATAAGACTAGATTTGCACTTTGGAAAGTATTTTGGTTGCAGTATAGTGCAAGAAATATAATGAGACTGGCCTGGAGGCAGATAGAGCCATTGAGAAAGAACAGTAAGCAAGATTAGAGATTATGTTTTTGGATGATGATTCTGGTAGCAAGAAAGTGAGAACTGAAGATATTTGAGAAAGAGTATGATGGTTTCAGCTATAGGAGGAATAGTTGAAATAAAGGAGGAAACGTGAAGGACTGAAAAATGGCTAATAGTCACACTCAGTTTGTGCCTTAGGATTTTGGGCAGTTAATGTGGTTTACAGTGTCAGATAAAATAATTTTGCTTGGTAAATCTGATATTTCTGAGGTAGGGAACACGAGCTGGTAATTATGTCTACCACAACTCTAAGATGCAAACATCCCTAAGAACTAAATTCAAATTAGAGAGTTTGGAGTTCTGATCACTCATCTCTCTGAGTTTTAGTTAGCTAAGGCCTGGCATGCTGTGATTCATGGGGTCGCAAAGAGTCGGACACGACTGAGCGACTGAACTGAACTGAACTGAAGGACAAAATAAGTCAATGAAAACTAAATGTGGCCTCTGGTTAACTTATGGAATAGTATAATGTTGTGCACAGTAAGGTTCCCTATGAGAAGCAGTGAAGACCTAAAACCAAAAAATGGAGCAGCTTCTTATCACCTTTTCACTCCCTCGTCATTTTCCCCACCTGCTGCAAGTGTAGGCCTTAGAATCCACTTGCACTGAATTAGATCTACAGAGAAAAGTACTTACCCTTTCAGTGGCAAGGAAAATGAGCTCTATTGCTGGAAAGACACACAGACAAAAAGACAGGCTGCTTATCCAGACACGTGCTTATCCAGAATCAGATTTTTACTATAAAAAAATCACTATAGTCATGATGTAGATAACACTTTAGAGGAGAAAAAGGACTGGAAGAAGAGGACTTTTGTGGCCAACAAGCTGGTGTCCAGACTAAAATTAACAGAGCAGAGAACACTAGGCAGATTTGGTAAAAGTAGCCTTGGCAGGACTCAAGGTCTGGCTTAGAGAGCAGAGAGATGTCAGCCACAGTGCCAAAGCTGAGTTGCAAAGGAGGGTGTCATTCACTGAGAAATGTAACACAAGAGGAAAAGTTTGGGATTGAAGGCTAGAAGTCAGTTCTTATGGGACATGATGCATATAAGGTGCATTAGTGACAGGCAAATGAAAATACCCAGGTAATATGCTGTGTGATTGTGAACATGGATGTTTGTGTGTACATGTGCATGAGTGTATAGTCTAGAGTATGTGTATATATATAAAACATATGCTGGAAGATATCTATCTATCTACTTATCTATAGAGAAAGAAATACGGAGTGAATGAGATAGTTCAAGAGATACATCTAGAAGAGTAGAAGACATTGTAAATTAGCATTGAATCAAATAAAATATTGAAACTTATTTCTCCATTTCTGCCTCTGGTGTAGAATCTATTCAAACTGAAACTTGATTCCTCGGCCTTTAAAAAAGATATGAAAGAGCACACTTATGGCCAGTGAAGCAGAAGCAAAATTCAAATCTTCCCTCCTTCCTTCCATTATAATGCCCATAGCTTGCACACTGAAATGTGGATTTCAGGATAAAACACACAAAAAAAGAAAAAGAAACATTGAGAAAGTGCATCAACCTTGTTCTGGCTCCCTCTTTCACTTTATATTGTGTAATAATAACACAACATCAAAACAACATACTCTTGTTACTAAAGCCACTGTACCCAAAATGTTTGTAAGAGGATGCATTCCTAACTGGTATAGAGAACTGCTAGAAAGAAAAAATGATTGAAGCCCTAAGAATAGGTGAAATTACCCATAGAGATTCATAGAGTAAGATAAGAGGATCTAAAGCATAATCCTGTGGGGATCAGTACTTATGAAAGAAGAATCTAAATATATATAAAGAACTAAACAAAGAAGTAGGAAGAAGATAGTAGAAAGTGGTACAACTGAATCCTAGGGAAGCAGAACAAGAAGTGGGGAAGAGCCAAATGGTGAAGAGAGCTTGAGAAAGGAAATTCAAAGAATCATTTCAATGTATGAATTAGTAGTCCACTGGTAATCTTATAAAGAGCAATTCCAGTGAAATACAGGTGCTGGGAAGCCATTTCACAGTAGTTTAACATATATGAATGGATGGTGAAGAAATAGAGAAAAAGAGTATTCACATCCCTTTCAAATATTTTTCTTTGAAGAGGAGAAGGAAGTCAACTGTTGGGCCCTGAGGGTTGTTGAGGACTGTAAATCTGTCACTGCTATCAGCCATGGTCTCACTTACTGTTTATTTGAAGATGTCTCATCATTAATGATGGAATTATGAAAGATGAGATACCTCTTCTATTAGAAAAGAAAGGATGTTAGTTTCAGGTGTACAGCAAAGTGGATCAGCTATATATATATTTTTCCCATATAGGCTATTACAGAGTATTAAACAGTAGGTCCTTATTGGTTATCTCTTTTATATATACTAGTGTGTGTATGTCAATCTTAATCTCCCATGTATTCTTCCCCCTACTTCCCCCCTGGTAATCATAAGTTTGATTTTTTACATCTGTAACTCTATTTCTGTTTTGAGATATGCTCACTGATACCCTTTGTAAATCAATTATACTCCAATGAAAACTAAAATAAATAAAATTTTTAGAAGGAGAGGAAAAGACACTCTGCTCTAAGATGCCACAGGAACCTGAAGACCTTCCTTTGTTTAGAATGTGAAAGGAGGACATCTGAGAAGAACACTGAGGAAGTTGGAGAAAAAAGTAGTGTAAAAATTGAGATTTGAAAGACAATATTGAAAAACAGCTCCTAGGAATGGGAATGTGAATTTCTGTATGTAGTTGAGAAGCTGATCAAAATTAGAGGGCATATAATTATAACATCAGCTCTCTATATAGTCACAGACTTTTCTCTATCAGCAAATACTCACTATCCTAAATATGGTGAAGAGGTGGTTGGGCCCATCTGAGTTATTGTTCTGCAGTGTTGACTGGATGGAAGTGCACACTAGGGGCAGTAATGTTTAGACTATTACAAGAAAGTAGTAGTTCTTGTGATGGAAAATACTATAGTGATTAAATTGGAGAAGAAGGACTAATAAGAGATGTGGATGACGACAGAAAAATGTTGAGAGATGATGCCCCTTGAGTCACAATGGGTTTAAAGAACAGATGCAGGGGAATGAAAGCTAGTGAGAAAATAGGATATATAGAAGTAGGAAGGAGAGCATTTTTAGTATGAAAAATGACTTAGTTTTTTTTTTTTAAAGAAGAAAAGAAATATCTTTTTAACAGTCCTGAGACAAGGCTATGGTTGTCCAGGGACTGAGCAAACCTTTCCCCTGCTTTCTATTCATAATTAATTGATAATTTGTCATATGATTTTTTAAAAAGCTAACTACAAGTGAGAAGATTTGAGCTATATCTAGATTGTTCTTATTGATACACTCACACAATTAAAGAAATTATTTCCCAGAAGTGCTTAGTTACTAACTTACTAGTAATATTTCACTGGTTTTTAGGTAAGATACCTACTTTTGATTAAATGATTACTCTCAAATTGACTTGCAGATTTGCATAGATTCACATTAAACATTCATGAAAAGCCAAGTGTTGGCTATGGATTACCTTGAAATAGCTTATTTGGCACCTCGTAGGAAAAATTGCCTGATGATTTTTTACTTGGATGTTTTATTGTCATAGAAACACAGCACCAGATAACTGTCTCCCCAGTTCCTTGGTTTCCTCCAACACTTCCTTCTAATTACTGATAAGCATAGTCAAATAGAGAAGCAATTTGAGCCCAGCAAGACTGTGACTTCTTCTATCAAACCAAGTTCACTTAGGAATAATTGCAGTTCTGACAGCTGCTATAGCTTTCCTTCACCCCGTACAGTCACCTCTCTAGCATCTAGCTTCTCCAGCATTACCAAAATGTATTATCTTTTAACGAAGATAAGCATAGTCAAATAGAGAAGCAATTTGAGCCCAGCAAGACTGTGACTTCTTCTATCAAACCAAGTTCACTTAGGAATAATTGCAGTTCTGACAGCTGCTATAGCTTTCCTTCGCCCCGTACAGTCACCTCTCTAGCATCTAGCTTCTCCAGCATTACCAAAATGTATTATCTTTTAACGAGAAAAAAAATCATTGATTTGTGAAAATATAGCCAGTCTAAGCTTGTTTGAGAGCCAAGCGTTCCTTTTCACCCATTACACACCTAGTATTTTATCAACGTAGCCCCATCAAGACCTACAAATTTTGTGTCAAGGAGGGAAATCCACAGGATATGCCTCCCTGACTTTTTTTCTGCTTCTAATGCTTTGGAAATTCACAGATTGAAAGTAACTCCCGCGTGTGCGTCCTACACCTAAAAACCAGTCACTCTTTCCATAAAGAAGCTAAAGGGATTGGTACTGAGGCTTGTGTCATTGTAGTTTGACAAAGAATTCAACAAATATTTGTTGGCCACTTAAGCCCAATTTTGAAGATTTTATTCACATTCTGTGGATCTTAGATTATGTTTCCAATTAAGGATTAAGTTTGAGACATCAGACACTCCTACTTTGACCAAAAATAGTATTAAATTGGCAAGTGCTCTGATCTCTTTTCTGATGCAAAGAGGCTAAAGTGTGGAATTTAACTATTTATTGTTGTTTAGTCGCTAAGTTGTGTCGGACTCTTTTTTTACAAAATGTATTATCTTTTAACGAGAAAAAAAATCATTGATTTGTGAAAATATAGCCAGTCTAAGCTTGTTTGAGAGCCAAGCGTTCCTTTTCACCCATTACACACCTAGTATTTTATCAACGTAGCCCCATCAAGACCTACAAATTTTATGTCAAGGAGGGAAATCCACAGGATATGCCTCCCTGACTTTTTTTCTGCTTCTAATGCTTTGGAAATTCACAGATTGAAAGTAACTCCTGCGTGTGCGTCCTATACCTAAAAACTACTCTTTCCGTAAAGAAGCTAAAGGGATTGACACTGAGGCTTGTGTCATTGTAGTTTGACAAAGAATTCAACAAATATTTGTTGGCCACTTAAGCCCAGTTTTGAAGATTTTATTCACATTCTGTGGATCTTAGATTATGTTTCCAATTAAGGATTAAGTTTGAGACATCAAACACTCCTACTTTGACCAAAAATAGTATTAAATTGGCAAGTGCTCTGATCTCTTCTCTGATGCAAAGAGGCTAAAGTGTGGAATTTAACTATTTATTGTTGTTTAGTCGCTAAGTTGTGTCGGACTCTTTTTTTGTTGTTTGTTTTGTTTTTAATTGGAGGTTAATTACTTTACAATATTGTATTGGTTTTGCCATACATCAACATGAATCCGCCACAGATATACACGTGTTCCCCATCCTGATCCCCCCTCCCGCCTCCCTCCCTGTACCATCCCTCTGGGTTGTCCCAGTGCACCAGTCCCAAGCATCCAGTATCATGCATCGAACCTCTTTGTGACCCGTAGACTGTAGCCATCCAAGCTCCTCTATCCATGGGACTTGCCAAGCAAGAATACTGGAGTGTGTTGCCATTTCCCTCTCCAGGGGATCTTCCTGACCCAGGGATCAAACCTGAGTCTCCTACTTGGCAGGTGGATTCTTTACCACTGAACCACCTGGAAAGCCATAGTATTTGCATTACTTACTAAATGTCTACACTGTAGCAGCAGTGTTTCATCTACAGTGGTATACATAGCAGAGATTCATCTGCTTTTATCAGAGATTTTAAAGTGTTCTAAGTGAGAACAAATTTAAAATCTTCTTGACCCAGGGATCAAACCTGAGTCTCCTGCTTGGCAGGTGGATTCTTTACCACTGAACCACCTGGAAAGCCGTAGTATTTGCATTACATACGAAATGTCTACACTGTAGCAGCAGTATTTTATCTACAGTGGTATACATAGCAGAGATTCATCTGCTTTTATCAGAGATTTTAAAGTGTTCTAAGTGAGAACAAATTTAAAATAGTTTAATTATATGTCTGATTTGATGTTTGGAAAGTTCTATTCTTGTAATAGTATCATACTATTGGGGTCCCCCTATATTTCTGCCACTTCTCACTGGTGCTATTTTTATCAATTTGCTGTATTAGGTTCTTAGTACCCATATTAAAGAATGTTTATTTGAATTTCTTTACTTGAAGTTCATCAAAGGAAATTATTTAGTCCATTTATTAAAAGTTATTTTTAAATATAATAATAATTTAAGAAAGACTTTGGAGTCTCAATATTTAAGACATCTTTAAAACCATAGCTGTTCACTGACTTTTCACTCTAAACGATCTATAAGACAGCATTTTTATAGCATCAAAGGAATGCATTAAATGAGTCAATTCTTCTGTTTGGTGTCAGGGAGAATTTCTTTTTAATCGGACATATATAACCATATTAGTAGTTCAGTTCAGTCGCTTAGTTGTGTCCGACTCTTTGTGACCCCATGAACCACAGCACACCAGGCCTCCCTGTCCATCAACAACTCCCGGACTTTACCCAAATCCACGTCCATTGAGTTGGTGATGCCATCCAGCCATCTCATCCTCTGTCATCCCCTTCTCCTCCTGCCCTCAATCTTTCCCAAAAAAAAAAAAAAAAAAACCTTCATTTTATCTTTATAGAGATCAATACAAAATCCTCACTTCCTGAAAATCTAAAAATTAATATAGTAAAAGTTAAAAATCTTTATCAACTTAAATGAAGGAAACAATAGCTCCTCCCCTAGTCCTTTTGTTTGAGGTACTTTGCAAAGCAAATTAATAAAGCCTAAGCTCATTCTCTTTGCCTTTTCAGTCTCATTGCACCTGGGGAGATAAAACAGAGCTTTCAATCAATACTCTCCCAAATTCCAGGAACAATCACTTTATTCTCAAGGGTCTGTAAGAGGGGTGAAAGGGCTTTAAGCTTTCTCACTCACAACTGTGATGTGAATTCATAAAGCTTACCTCTGTTGCATTTGTGACTGAGCTTGCTCTTTATTTATCAATTACCCATTTTAAAGATGCAAACTAGAAGGCAACATGATGTAAACAAAATAACACAAATGAATTAGCCAGTTTACCTAAATCTTTCCCTGGGAAAATACACATGAAGGAAATAACCTATACAGAGTGATTGTTTTTGCCTTCACATCATTATAGTACTCTGCGTAACCAATGAAAATGAATTAAAACTGTCACTGTAGTACATTAAGAAGTGCTCTCAAATTGTGTATGTCAGTGGTTTGATGCATCTGTAGAGGAAGCATATACCACATGAGAATATTCTCATTTCTCAGAGAGGTAAAGTAGCGTATTCCCAATTGTGTCATTTGGCAAAAAAATGAAATATTTTTTTCTTCTTTTTTGAATAGTGAGGAAAGCTCAAACAACACTTTTCTCAAAACAAAAGTTAAAGGCCCTTGTAAATCTTAGCTCTGCATTAGAAAAGAATTTGTATGAATCAGACATCAGCTATTTTAAGTGACTCTACATATAATAACATCTATATGAACTTTACATTTTTTGCCCAGTTCTCTAAAAAAAAAAAACTAAAAATTATAATTTTTTCAGTTCAGTTCAGTCGCTCTTTGTCCAACTCTTTGCGACCCCACAGACTGCAGCACACAGGCTCTCCTGTCCAACAGCAACTCCCAGAGCTTGCTCACACTCATGTCCATTGTGTCGGTGATGCCATCCAACAATCTCATCTTCTGTCGTCCCCTTCTCCTGCCTTCAAATTTTCCCAGCATCAGGGTCTTTTCCAATGAGTCAGTTCTCATCAGGTGGCCAAATTTGGAGTTTTAGCTTCAACATCAGCCCTTCCAATGAATATTCAGGACTGATTTCCTTTAGGATGGACTGGTTGGATCTCCTTGCAGTCCAAGGGACTCTCAAGAGTCTTCTCCAACAACACAGTTCTAAAGCATCAATTCTTCAGCATTCAGCTTTCTTTATAGTCCAACTCTCACATCCCTACATGACTACTGGAAAAATCATAGCTTTGACTAGACGGACCTTTGTTGGCAAAGTAATGTCTCTGCATTTTAATATGTCTAGGTTGGTCATAACTTTTCTTCTAAGGAGCAAGTGTGTTTTAATTTCATGGCTGCAGTCACCATCTGCAATGATTTTGGAGCCCCCCCAAAATAAAGTCTGTCACTGTTTCCATTGCTTACCCATCTATTTGCCATGAAGTGACGGGACTGGATGCCATGATCTTAGAATGTTGAGTTTTAAGCCAACTTTTTGCTCCTCTTTCTCATTCATCCAGAGGCTCTTTTTCCAGGAATGGGCTTCATATAAAAGCATGTCATCTGCAATGTTTGGTATCTTGCCAAGACAGAAATTGACACACAAAGTTTAATCTATATTGGAGTTTTATTTGGTCACAATTACTATTTATAAATGGCTATTGAAGGTTTTTATTTTATTATATAAAAACCATTTATATCAGGAAATCATATAGAAATGGGTTTAATGTATTCATGCTTTGATAGCTAACTCTTTTTAAACTTGTTGCAATATTTCCTCTAAGAGGGTATACACTTTCTTCCCCATTCTTTCCTCTATGAAAGAGTTAATGTTTTAACTTAACCATCCACACATCCCACTGTCCTATAATAGAACCCTGGGTGACTCAGTGCATTCCTTCCTTACCAAAAGCAATTCATGACATAACTGATATCCCTATGGAAGCATAAAGAAAGACTTAAAAAGATGGAGCTGCTAAATATTTAATCTTGACTAATAGCTGCACTAGGGTAAAACAATTAGTGCATTTTTTAGTCAGGGTTCAATCTACATGTTTGTTTTTCAAGAATAGTCTTTGTGAGCATATAATTTCTTTGTTCATTACAGAGGTCGTGGTATGGAAGTAGTGACTAAAAAAAGATGGAGCTGCTAAATATTTAATCTTGACTAATAGCTGCACTAGGGTAAAACAATTAGTGCATTTTTTAGTCAGGGTTCAATCTACATGTTTGTTTTTCAAGAATAGTCTTTGTGAGCATATAATTTCTTTGTTCATTACAGAGGTCGTGGTATGGAAGTAGTGACTAAAGAAGGTTTCTTCTATGAAATTCAAGGCTATGAAATTCTAAAACACTTGTACAGATCAATTTATTTTCATTTTTAGAGCTACTAATGACCCTGATCAAATTGGTGCCTTTTAATAAAAACAAACATTTTACACCAATAACAAAAGCATGAAAAGAATCATCATTCATGTCCATCCTAATTATTCTTTCCTAATTTTGACTTGTACTAATAATTTGACTTTTAGAGTTGATGTTTTATTGCCCTAATATCTTATGACTTAAGAATATTGTTATCCTTTAATAAATCAAATGAAAGTGTTATTTTCTTGCCCTCTAATCCTTAAGGTTAGCATCACATGCTTAGTGACTCAGTGTCCAACTCTTTGCAACTCTTTGGACTGCAGCCCATCAGGCTCCTCTGTCCATGGGTTTCTAGAGGCAAGAATACTGGAGTGGGTTGCCATGCTTTTTTGGTAAATGTATCATTATCATAAACTATTAATAACAAAATGAGACTGTACAGAGTGAGTTTTTTCAGTATAACAGATACAAATAATCTCTTACTGCATCTATTTTACAAAAAAAATAGCCTCATGAGGACTATTTACTGAAATGACAGCATTGTACTATTAGAAAATTTATACCCTAGGCATATAGGTCAAGCTGGTTTTCAAAAAGGCAGAGGAACCAGAGATCAAATTGCCAACATCCGCTGGATCATGGAAAAAAAAAAAAAAAAAAAACCTTCATTTTATCTTTATAAAGATCAATACAAAATCCTCACTTCCTGAAAATCTAAAAATTAATATAGTAAAAGTTAAAAATCTTTATCAACTTAAATGAAGGAAACAATAGCTCCTCCCCTAGTCCTTTTGTTTGAGGTACTTTGCAAAGCAAATTAATAAAGCCTAAGCTCATTCTCTTTGTCTTTTCAGTCTCACTGCACCTGGGGAGATAAAACAGAGCTTTCAATCAATACTCTCCCAAATTCCAGGAACAATAACTTTATTCTCAAGGGTCTGTAAGAGGGGTGAAAGGGCTTTAGGCTTTCTCACTCACAACTGTGATGTGAATTCATAAAGCTTACCTCTGTTGCATTTGTGACTGAGCTTGCTCTTTATTTATCAATTACCCATTTTAAAGATGCAAACTAGAAGGCAACATGATGTAAACAAAATAACACAAATGAATTAGCCAGTTTACCTAAATCTTTCCCTGGGAAAATACACATGAAGGAAATAACTTATACAGAGTGATTGTTTTTGCCTTCATATCATTATAGTACTCTGTGCAACCAATGAAAATGAATTAAAACTGTCACTGTAGTACATTAAGAAGTGCTCTCAAATTGTGTATGTCAGTGGTTTGATCCATCTGTAGAGGAAGCATATAGCACATGAGAATATTCTCATTTCTCAGAGAGGTAAAGTAGCGTATTCCCAATTGTGTCATTTGGCAAAAAAATGAAATATTTTTTTCTTCTTTTTTGAATAGTAAGGAAAGCTCAAACAGCACTTTTCTCAAAACAAAAGTTAAAGGCCCTTGTAAATCTTAGCTCTGCATTAGAAAAGAATTTGTATGAATCAGACATTAGCTATTTTAAGTGACTCTACATATTATAACATCTATATGAACTTTACATTTTTTGCCCAGTTCTCTAAAAAAAAACCTAAAAATTATAATATAATTTTTTCAGTTCAGTTCAGTCGCTCTTTGTCCAACTCTTTGCGACCCCATGGACTGCAGCACGCAGGCTCCCCTGTCCATCACCAACTCCCAGAGCTTGCTCATACTCATGTCCATTGTGTCGGTGATGCCATCCAACCATCTCATCTTCTGTCGTCCCCTTCTCCTCCTGCCTTCAAATTTTCCCAGCATCAGGGTCTTTTCCAATGAGTCAGTTCTCATCAGGTGGCCAAAATATTGGAGTTTTAGCTTCAACATCAGTCCTTCCAATGAATATTCAGGACTGATTTCCTTTAGGATGGACTGGTTAGATCTCCTTGCCGTTCAAGGGACTCTCAAGAGTCTTCTCCAACAACACAGTTCTAAAGCATCAATTCTTCGGCATTCAGCTTTCTTTATAGTCCAACTCTCACATCCCTACATGACTACTGGAAAAATCATAGCTTTGACTAGACAGACATTTGTTGGCAAAGTAATGTCTCTGCATTTTAATATGTCTAGGTTGGTCATAACTTTTCTTCTAAGGAGCAAGTGTCTTTTAATTTCATGGCTGCAGTCACCATCTGCAATGATTTTGGAGCCCCCCCCCCCCCCAAAATAAAGTCTGTCACTGTTTCCATTGTTTACCCATCTATTTGCCATGAAGTGATGGGACTCGATGCCATGATCTTAGTTTTCTGAATGTTGAGTTTTAAGCCATCTTTTTGCTCCTCTTTCTCATTCATCAAGAGACTCTTTTTCCAGGAAGGAGCTTCATATAAAAGCATGTCATCTGCAATGTTTACTATCTTGCCAAGACAAGAACTGACACACAAAGTTTAATCTATATTGGAGTTTTATTTGGTCACAATTACTATTTATAAATGGCTATTGAAGGTTTTTATTTTATTATATAAAAACCATTTATATCAGGAAATCATATAGAAATGGGTTTAATGTATTCATGCTTTGATAGCTAACTCTTTCTAAACTTGTTGCAATATTTCCTCTAAGAGGGTATACACTTTCCTCCCCATTCTTTCCTCTATGAAAGAGTTAATGTTTTAACTTAACCATCCACACATCCCACTGTCCTATAATAGAACCCTGGGTGACTCAGTGCATTCCTTCCTTACCAAAAGCAATTCATGACATAACTGATATCCCTATGGAAGCATTAAGAAAGACTTAAAAAGATGGAGCTGCTAAATATTTAATCTTGACTAATAGCTGCACTAGGGTAAAACAATTAGTGCATTTTTTAGTCAGGGTTCAATCTACATGTTTGGTTTTCAAGAATAGTCTTTGTGAGCATATAATTTCTTTGTTCATTACAGAGGTCGTGGTATGGAAGTAGTGACTAAGGAAGGTTTCTTCTATGAAATTCAGGGCTATGAAATTCTAAAACACTTGTACAGATCAATTTATTTTCATTTTTAGAGCTACTCATGACCCTGATCAAATTGGTGCCTTTTAATAAAAACAAACATTTTGCATCAATAACAAAAGCATGAAAAGAATCATCATTCATGTCCACCCTAATTATTCTTTCCTAATTTGGACATGTACTAATAATTTGACCTTTAGAGTTGTTGTTTTATTGCCCTAATATCTTATGACTTAAGAATATTATCCTTTAATAAATCAAATGAAAGTGTTATTTTCTTGCCCTCTAATCCTTAACGTTAGCATCACATGCTTAGTGACACAGTGCCCAACTCTTTGCAACCCTTTGGACTGCAGCCCATCAGGCTCCTCTGTCCATGGGTTTCTAGAGGCAAGAATACTGGAGTAGGTTGCCCTGCTTTTTTGGTAAATGTATCATTATCATAAACTATTAATAATAAAATGAGACTGTACAAAGTGAGTTTTTTCAGTATAACAGATACAAATAATCTCTTACTGCATCTATTTCACAAAAAAATAACCTCATGAGGACTATTTACTGAAATGACAGCATTGTACCATTAGGAAATTTTTACCTTAGGCATATAGGTCAAGCTGGTTTTCAAAAAGGCAGAGGAACCAGAGATCAAATTGCCAACATCCGCTGGATCATGGAAAAAGCAAGAGAGTTCCAGAAAAACATCTATTTCTGCTTTATTGACTATGCCAAAG
>SJYT01058874.1:64227-124507 GCA_006410635.1 Cephalophus harveyi
ATCAGCAGTGATTTTGGAGCCCCAAAAAATAAAGTCTGACACTGTTTCCACTGTTCCCCATCTATTTCCCATGAAGTGATGGGACCAGATGCCATGATGTTCGTCTTCTGAATGTTGAGCTTTAAGCCAACTTTTTCACTCTCCTCTTTCACTTTCATCATTAAGCTAAGTGAAATGTCAGACAGAAAAAGAAAAATGCTATGTGATTTCACTTACATGTGGAATCTAATTTAAAAAAAAGAAACTGATGGAAAAATATATCTGATGAGTGATTACCATAATATGGAAAAGAGCATTGTTGGGAGGGGGACTTGAAATATGATAATAAAAATGTACAAACTTCCAGGTATAAAATGAATAAGCACTATGAATATAATGCATGAGATGGTTGACAGCATCACTGACTCAGTGGATGTGAATTTGCACAAACTCCCAGGACATAGTGAAAGACAGGGGAGCCCAATATGCTGCAGTCCAGGGGGTTGAAAAGAGTTGGACACGACTTAGAGACTGAACAAGAACAATGAATGTAATGTGCAACGTGACAACTGTCTGCATTGTATATAGCAAGGCTATTGAGAGTAGTTCCTAAGAATTCTCATCACAAGGAGAAATTTTTTTTTCTTTTCTGCTAACTGTATCTAAATGAGATACGTGGGTGTTAACTAAATGTATTGTCATAATATCATTTCACAACATATGTAAATCAATCCATGATTCTGTATACTTTAAACTTACATATCTTAAACTTACACAGTGATACATGTTAATTATTTCTCAGTAAACTTGGAAAATAATTTTTAATAATAAAAAAAAAAACACACAGCCACTACCCAGTAGGCTCTCAACATGAAACATCCCATCAGTCAACCTCATTCCCAGCCTCCCTGGTGGGTTGCTCGCTGGACAATATACAGAATAATATTCAGCAGAAAAGATACTATAAATGGGCTCCACAGCATGCCCTACTCTAAAGCTGATTTTTCCTCTATTACTGTTAAGTATGCAGCCTGTCAATACCTGTCCCTCCCCAAAATAACATTATTTCCTAGGAAGACTAGCCAACTACTTGCTGGTATCTTACTGACTTTGGAACCATGTTTCCTGGGTAGCAGTGATATGTCCTTTTAGAAAAACACTTATTCTGGGCAGAGTTGTCTTCACTGCCTTCTGTTTTTCTGCCAGCATCGTCACTCATGGACTTATAGAATGCTTTATTTACCAAAATAGTGGACTACATAAATATTGCTTCTGCTTAAGAAATGTGGCAAAGGGTTTAAATTCATAACATTCATTTAGCTTATCAAATAACCTCATTGCACAGAGATATGTGACCTGATACAATAATAGAATAAAGTTCTGAAAACTGTTACAGTGCCGTCTAAGAGGAAGCACTGCAGTATTTGGAGTGGTGTCTGATTGGATACAGTACATGCTTTGATTCACCAAGAAATGTGTGGAGCAGATCCTCCCATAGGCAGAGCACAAAGATCTCAGAACAAGGGTTGGCAGTAGCTGTTTTCACATCTGGATCTAGTAACCCTCTTGAAATTCTGGATTCTCATTCCTGTGACTTTGAGCTGTTAGTTCTCAGGGAAGTTTTCATGGAGGGTCACAGCAATGTTGCCATTGAATTGGAAGTTGAGACTGCCAAGGACTTCTCTTGGTGTAGGATGAACTAGATAAAAGAAAGCTGACCTATTGTATTGCAAGGCTAGGGTAATTAGTTCTGTAAATAAATCTATTACCAAGGAGAAATAAGGTCACTACTACGCAATGGGACAAGAAAGATTATGTTTTAAACTCAAAGTATTTATTAGGGCACCTCTGCAACTTCCAATCCACCAGGAAAAACTAATGGAAGATTGTAGGCACCTAAGACTACTAAAGATTTCAAGCATTAAGATTTCTCTTTTAGGTTAAGAGTACTGCCTTTCCCATCAAAATTGGTCTCTGAATACCTTACAAATTGGGAGTTCCTAAAGAAGAATGAGATGGGAACAAGGAAGAAGCCAGAATACATCTTACAGAACCCGCTGCTTCTGATGTTCTTTCACAAGTTGTTGTGTCTCCTCCAAGAAGTCCAGCTCCCACTGAGCAGTATTTATTGTAGATGTTGTAGATGCATTGCTTTTGATTCCAGTGATAAACTTAGCTCCTTTATTTCAAAATATTATGGTGATTTCCTCCTATGAATTGCTAATCTCCAAATAAACACACTATTTACTGTTATGCTTTTAAGGTCTCAATATTTTAGGACTATTTGTGGCTGAGATGGTAAAGAATCTGTCTGCAATGCAAGAGACCTGGGTTCAACCCCTGGGTCAGGAGGATTCCCCCAGAGAAGAGAATGGCAACCCACTCCAGTATTCTTGCCTGGAGAATTCCATGGACAGAGGAGCCTGGTGATCTACAGTCCATGGGGTCACAAAGAGTCAGACATGACATTAAATTTCACCTCAATTATTCAGCACACTCTGAAATATTCCTTTCTGAAATTTGACTGATAAAGATTTAGAGGTAGGAGCACTCTCATGTTCTTTAAGCAAAAAACTCATTCTTTAACTTTATCCAGTGGCATCCAGTCCCATCACTTCATGGCAAATAGATGGAGAAACAGTGGAAACAGTGGCTGAATTTTTTTTCTGGGCTCCGAAATCACTGCAGATGGTGATTGCAGCCATGAAATTAAAAGACACTTACTCCTTGGAAGGAAGGTTATGACCAACCTAGACAGCATATTAAAAAGCAGAGACATTACTTCGTCAACAAAGGTCCGTCTGGTCAAGGCTATGGTTTTTCCAGTAGTCATGTATGGATGTGAGAGTTGGACTGTGAAGAAAGCTGAGCACCAAAGAATTAATGCTTTTGAACTGTGGTGTTGGAGAAGACTCTTGAGAGTCCCTTGGACTGCAAGGAGATCCAACCAGTCCATCCTAAAGGAGATCAGTCCTGGGTGTTCATTGGAAGGACTAATGCTGAAGCTGAAACTCCAATACTTTGACTACCTTATGTGAAGAGCTGACTCATTTGAAAAGACCCGGATGCTGGGAAAGCCTGAGAGCAGGAGGAGAAGGGAGATGACAGAGGATAAGATGGTTGGATGGCATCACCCACACAATGGACATGTGTTTGTGTGGATTCCAGGAGTTGGTGATAGACAGGGAGGCCTGGCATGCTGCGGTTCATGGGGTCACAAAGAGTTGGACATGACTGAGCGACTGAACTGAACTGAGTGCCTTACAGTTGATACTGGCATTCTCCTAATATATCGTTGGCACTTTGATTCACAGTTTCAAATGGCCTTTTTGTATTTGCTGACTTGGTAGGGAATACTGAAGGGGCAGAAAATGAGTGGTAGGAATCAGAAATCAAAACTAACTTCAAGCCCAGTCTTTACAAGTGATGATTGTAATGATTCTGCAGTTGCATAGAAAACTGCTTAAGATATAATACTCGAGGGAATAAAATAACCAAAAAGTTAAACATATAGTATGATTGCAACATAAGAATTAGAATTCCTTAAATAATACTTAAAGTATTTAAGTAATGAAACCAAATGGCATACTATGGCAAGAATGTAATAGAATTATGGATATTATTTCATACTTTGCTTTTCAAATTTTTTCTATGTATCATATTACATTTTAAAATATTTGTATCAAAACACATCAATAAAGACTTTCAACTTTTCAGTATTTTCAAATGCATAACATATCTGTATTTATTTGTATAAGTAAAAAAAAATCAAAATTTCACTGCTATGTATTCTTGTAGATAAGAATTTAAAATAGATTCTATGAAGACTATATCTTTTATTAGACAAAATTAAAAACATCTGTAGCTTTGAGAATGATTTTTTTCCTTCAACTACCATTTGTGGTAATTTAGATTTTCATAATATAAAAATAAAAATATAATTCCCTTTGTTTCAAATAAATTCAATATAAACATAATAATACAGTTTGAGCAATGTACTGTTAATTGGAGCAGTTATAAGTAGCTATTATATTTTAAGAATGTTATCTGAATGTGTGCTCACTGTATATTAGGCATGGTGGTTTACTTCATGGTGTGTATGTGTGTGTGGGTAGTCTCTAATTTGTGTCTGATTCTTTGAGACTCTATGGACTATTACCCTCTAGGGTCCTCTGTCCATGGGATTTCCTAGGCAAGATTATTGTATTGGGTTGTCATTTCCCTCTTCAAGGATCTTCCCAACACAGGGACTGAGCCCACATCTCCTGCATTCCAAATGGATTCTTTACTGCTGAGTCACCAGGGTAGCATTCTTCTAAATATTGCATAGAGGAAATAAAAAGATCAGATATCTTCATAAAAGGTTAAATATCTACAAGAAATTAATATTATAATATATTCTTGTGCCACTAAATAAAGTACCCATCCAATGCAAATGCACCTCCTTCTAGAGATGGCATTCAGCCAAATTGATATTCAAATTCTACCTTAATATTCAGAATAAATATTATTGTATCTATGAAATGATAAATGATAGAGAAACAAGACATGACCACATGCTGCTCATTGGCATTTGGTAAGCTACAGAATAAACAGCCTAAAAATCATTACTTACAGTTCCTTTCCCCATCTTAAAAACACACAAAATACATATCCCAAGCATAATCAAAGTCAAAAGAATTTCATAATATTAACTTACAAAACTCACAATTTTAAAGTTTAAATTCAATTATATATCTTCTTCCTGTGAACTGTTTCTCCAAAACTGTTTTAGTTTATATGAGCAGTTTAAAATTTTGACTGTTTGAACACTTTTTCATCCTAGAAGATTCTATATAAATCATTTCCATATTGGCAGCATTATATTAAATGCAAATTTTTGGAAAACTCAATTATTGAAGAAATATGATGCTAAGAAATGGAGAAGGAAATGGCGACCCATTCCAGTAAGTATTCTTGCCTAGAAAATCCTGTGGAGAGAGGAGTCTGGCTGGCTACAGTCAATGGGGTCACAAGGGATTCAAACATGACTTAGCAACTAAACAACAACAGGAACAATGCTAAGATAAATGCAATGTCTATCTTAACTATTTGCAAAGTAATTGTAGTTTCCAATATCTTGCCATTTATATGGATATTATTTCTTTTTCTTTTGGTTCTGTGTTACTTGCTTTACTTTGCATTTATTTAAAAAAATTTTTTTTTACTGTCAAAAGTAATCAGTATTTCAACTTTGTTTTATAGTCTGAGTTGAGAGCATGGAAATTATATTGGCATACTTTTGCTATGTTTGTAGTCAGTTGACTATTTTCAAACATAATTCTCTGAAGAAACAACATATATCTCAAATTGAAAATATATGTTCAGGGCCACATATAAGTGAAATAATATTCTTCTATGTATTACTGAGCGACAAACCAGTTCAAAATGTAGTGGCATAAATTAGCAGCTGTTGGTCAGAAATGTAGATAAGGCCCTGTGGAAGCAGCTTGTTTGTCTCTGTTCCATGATGTCTAGGCCCCAAGCAGAAAGAGCAGCCCTATTGATTTCGTGATGAAGGATGTCACTGTGCAATCCATGTTACCGGGAAAAATCCACCTTCACTGGGGAGGGAGTATATGCATTATTCCGGCAGAAGCACTGCTAGCTACATGGCAATGGGCGAGAATGCACAATTACTTGATCTCATTAACATCTGTATCTTAGACTCGATCACATCTTAACATCTGTATTCTTAAATCTCTCCAGATAATTCTGAAAATCACAGAGACTTGAAGGCTACAGTTCTAGGCTCAAACTCTAATACAGTATTGTAAAGTAAAATAAAGTAAAAAAAAATAGACTAAAAGGAAATCACAGATTGTGTTTTAGAAAGCATTTCTTTGAGCCAACTCCATCTGCTATCTAAATGATATCCACGGATTCATGAGTAAGCCTTTGACAACAAAAACAATAACACACAAATTATAAATCTTTCAGAATGGAAAATGATGACTGATGTTGATTTCCATACTCACCTCTCAGATCAAACTGTCAATTACCAAACAGCTCTCTCAGTGCACTATCGGTTTTCAGAGGGAGAAATTGTGTGTGTGTGTGTGTGTGTGTGGTGTGTGTGTGTATGTGTGTGTTTAAACAAATATTTATTTGTGGCTATGCATTTTAATTGCAGCTGCTTAGTCTTGACAAGTGGTTGTTCAACTGAAAGGTGGAGGAAGGGTTGTAGGGATGAAGAGTGTCCAACTCTCTGCGAATCTGTAATGTAGAAATGCAATGTATTCCTCACATTGAATAATGATAATCTAATGAAAGATACCAATGATGAGATTGTCCACATATTGTTTGGTTATCATTAACAAATCACATTACTTCCTCTTTCTCAGTAGCAATCAATCTCTTGAAGCAAACTACAAGGTAAATTCTTTTGACAGAAGGCAGTTCCTTTTCTTCATTTCCTCCTTGACTCTATAATGAAATCCTAATGAATGCTAAGGTTTCTGTGAGTAGTATGATAATCGTCTATTGTATTACTGATTGAAAAGAACTTGCTGCAGATTCAGAGAGATATAAAGGATCTGATTTTCAAACAAATAGTTTTGATAGATTCAGGACAAATCTAACTTGTATTTAATTATGCTACTGTGCAGTGTTTTTATAATGGTTTTTCACATGTCAAGTTAATATCTTTAAAATCTTTAAGAACTATTCCAATGTGTAAAGTCTATTTCCTGATTAGCTACATCCATTTTAATATTATTTCTACATCTTAGCACTCTGGGAATAATGACATAATGGTAATTTGGGAAGTCAAAATATTGTCCTAAATTAAACCTTTAGGGATAACATTTTGGGACATGTATGCTTACAGGGAGAGGTGGTCTTCTAGATTAATTTGATGGCCTTTCTCAGAATGAAAATATTGTTCTGTTTTCATGCACACAATTGCCTAAAGGTTTAAACGCAGTTTTGTAAAGGAAACACATACATATTGTGAAAAATGTGCTGTTTCAAGTATGTTTATTATGGCATCCCCAGCCTAATAAATGGCTTGCTATAGCCAAGAGCTTGAGGCCCCCAACCTGAACACATGTACATATACTTCATCATGTGTGCTCACTGTATCTTTACAACATTAACAGAGAAAAATATGAGTGCATTCAAGAAGTTTGACCTAGAAGATGAAACAGAAGTGATTTTTAAAATTTGAGTTTCAAAATAAACTCAGTTGAAACTTTGTTGCTATGTGGCACACAACATGTGAACTAGTAGTTCACTGGAAAGTTTTGACTTAATTGCATTCTGTGTCTTGACAGTTCAGTAGCCTCAAAATGTAATTTTCTTGGGACCTACCTGGTGGTCCAGTGGCTAAGACTGTGTTCCCAATGCAGTTGGCCCAAGTTTGATCCATGGTCAGGGAACTAGATCCCACATGCCACAACTAACGATTCACATGCCACAAACAAGAGTCAGTACAGACAAACAAGTAAATAAATTTAAAATATTTTTAAATGAAATTTCTTGAATTAGTCACCTTTTGGCATTATTTTCATTTTTTATTATTTACTGTTTTAATGCATATGATATCTATGAATAAAAATATCTTTGGTTCCCCCTTAGCCTGGCATCAAAAGCTACCTTTTTTCCCCAGTCACTCAGAAAACTTTAACAAGACTTGGTGGAAAAATAAAATAGGACAAGTGAGTAAAAAAAGATTTTTCATTTGGGCTGCATACTATTTTTGTTGTTCAGTCACTAAGCCACGTCCAGCTTTTTGGTAACCCATGAACTGCAGCACACTGTGCTTCACTATCTCCCAGAATTTGCTCACACTCATGTCCACTGAATCAGTGAGGCCATCTAACCATCTCATCCTTTGTCACCCCCTTCTCCTCCTGCGCTCAATCTTTCCCATCGTCAGGGTCTTTTCTAATGAGCCGGCTCTTCATATCAGCTGGCAAAAATACTGGCACTTCAGCTTCAGCATCAGTCCTTCCAATGAATATTCAGGGTTGATTTCCTTTAGGATTGACTGGGTTGATCACCTTGCTGTCCAAGGGATTTTCAAGTCTTCGCCAGCAACACAGTTCAGAAGCATCAATTCTTTTGTGCTCAGCCTTCTTTATGGTCCAGCTCTCACATCCATACATGACTACTGGAAAAGCCATAGTTTTGACTGTACAGACCTTTGCCATCAAAGTGATGCCTCTGCTTTTTAATACGCTGTCTAGGTTTGTCACAGCTTTTCTTCCAAGGAGCAAGCATCTTTTAATTTTCCAGCTAGTTACCATCCACAGTGATTTTGTAGCCCAAGAAAATAAAATCTGGCACTGTTTCCACTTTTCCCCCATCTTGTTGCCTTGCAGTAATGGACCAGGTGCCAGGATTTTCATTTTTGAATGCTGAGCTTTAAGCCAGCTTTTTCACTCTCCTCTTTCACCTCCATTAGGCTTTTTAATTCCTCTTCTCTCTCTGCTATTAAAACGGTATTATTTTACTATTTCACATTTGTCAGTTTCTTTAAATTGCAAAATGAATAATGTGGAACTTTAGTTCAGCTATTGGTATAGTTTATCAATACCTTTTTAACTTGGTTTTGTGAATAATCTACTATCTTGAAATCACAGGTCATTCACTTAAAGTTTTTTGTTTTTATTTTTTTTAATTTTTTGGTTGCATTGTGTGATGTGTGGGACATTGGTTCCCTAATCAGGGATCAGATCTGCACCTTCTTCATTGGAAACACAGAGTCTTAACCACTGAAGTACCAGGGCTATACCACACTTAAAGTTTTAAGTGGCATATCTTCTGTGATTACTATGATTTGATTCCAAAATTGACAAATCCTAAGGTTAAGTGATAGAATCAATATAGGAAAAAATACAGATAATGTTCTTTTCAAAACCGTTTCTTGTAAATTGTCTTACCAAATTTGTATACTTGTGAAGGACATGGCTGACTGTGGTCCATAGGGTCACACAGAGTCGGACATGACTGAAGTGACTTAGCACAGGCACATAGGACATAAACATCATATACGGTAACAAATAACTGTAAGGTATACTTTGATTGAGGAAACAGTGATACCTTATACAATTACTAAGAATGGAGTTAAAATGAGCCATCTCAAGTTGGTCTTTGATTTTGAAGGGGTAAAGCTCAGTATACAAATACATTAATTATCAGATATTCATAAAAGAAGAGGTTAATCATCTTTAAAACATCTTTAAAGGTGTGTCTGAAAACTACATAAACACTGAAATATAATCAAGGTGATGTGGGAATAATCTCCTACAGTCATTCCTAGAAAATGATTGCAGTTAAACAAGGTGGAATCCAATCAACTATGTTATAAACTGTCAAAGGAGAGAAAGCATTTAGAGTTAAATACATGAAAATATAATTTAGAGAAGTGAAAATACAAATAATAAAGTTTCAAGTTCAGCTAGTAACTTAACAATTAAAACAATAATTGAAAGGTTGTTGCTGAACCATGAAAGATGCCAGGATTCTTGGCCTCCAGAGGAGAAGAATTCAACTGGGGGCCAGAGATGAGGCTTGATCACTCAGAGCTTTTGTGTAATAAATTTTTATTGGAGTATAAAAGAGATAGAGAAAACTTCTGACATAGACATCAGAAGGGGTCAGAAAGAGTATGCCCCTGCTAGTCTTTAGCCAGATTTATATAGCTACTAAGTGTAAGTAAGTAGGTGTCAGTTCCCCAGTCATGCCTGACTCTTTGCGACCCTATGGACTGCAGCCCACCAGGCTCTTCTGCTCATGAGATTTTCTAGGCAAGGATACTGTAGTGGGTTGCCATTTCCTTCTCCTGGGGATCTTCCCAACCCAGGGATCGAACCCCAGTCTCCTGCACTGCAGGCAGATTCTTTACAGACTGAGCTACAAGGGAGGACTTTATAGCAGCCTGCTAATTAAAGAAAGGAAATGTCTCAAAACTCAGAGAATGGCACCAGGCCCCTCACCCACAACATGCATTTTGAGATAACATCGGCATTGGGTGAGTCATCCCGGGCCATAAAACAATTGACTTGAATCTTGAAGAAAGGCAGATTTTGATACAAATATATAGTTTTATTAACATAAATTAGGAGAACAATGTATGAGTAAAACAGACCAGTTTGTCAAGTTGGTTTTGAGTCTTTAGGTGGAAAGACTTGAAGACAGAGTCTAGGGTAAATACGTAGTACATTAACATAGCTTAAGACAAACATTTCCATAAAAAAAATGCATTGGTTAGCTCAAGGTTTGAGAAAAATTAAGTTCAGGTGGAACCAGGTGTCATTATGGCAACACAGAATTTTAAGAAAAACCTCTTTTAAAATTTGTATTGAGAAGGCAAAAAATGTAAGGCTAGTTTGTTTCCTCCTATTGCTTAAGAGAGAGAGAGAAAACTTCTGACACTTGCAGCCTATTTCCTCCGTTTGGAGACCCCTGGCCTTCCTGCCTGTTACCCTCTCATAATGAGATGTCTTTTTTACCTATCAAATTATCAAAGGTTATTAAAGAGTAATACCAAATGTTTGCAAATATTCAACAAGGAAATTTATCTCATGCATTTCTGGTGGAATGCAAATTTTTGCAACTTTTGAGAAGCTATTCTATGAGTGTTCTAAAGATGTGTGATGACAATAAAATATATAAGTAATAATAGTGCCAGGGGAGTGTAATCTCCTCCGTTCTTTCTCATCTCAACAAAAATTTGAAGCGACGGACGTTAAAGCCCTTGGCGCATCATAGCTCTTGAACAGTCCGTGTTATAGTTCTTGGACAGATCAGTTTTATTTAGAAAATAAAGGAAAAAACATCCTCAAGGCGTGAGGGCATTTTGACCCAGAAGGTGCGAAGAGAATAGATAGACAGACACAGAGACACAGAGAGAGAGAGAGAAAGAGAGTGTATGCGCACATGGGAGAGAGACCCCCCAGCCCTTTGGGTCCTCTTTCTATGTTTTTTCCCTCCCCCTGGGCCTGTCCTGTGTAAATTGGGCTAGCCAGGAGTGCGGTTTGTTCTACCTGAGGTCCTCACTCCTGTCCTGGGACCTTCCTTTGTTCTATTTTCACGGGCTTTTCCCTTCCTTGTCTTTTAGCCACCGCCATTCTGGACTCCTTTTTCCTATTCTAACTACCTAACAATAGTGCCAAAAATAAGAAACTTTACAAATAAGAAAAGCAGTGTGCAAAAATATGCACGTGTTGTTCAATTATGTTTTCTGTTACATTCATCTTTATGCATGGAAAAAAAATGGTAGTAGGAATTACTAAAATACTAAGTTGTACTTATATTCTGAAATTGCAGTTAATACTTATTATTACCATATAGATGTATTATATGGGCTTCCCTGGTGGCTCAGATGGTAAAGAATCTGCCTATAATGCAAGAGATGTGGGTCAAATCCTTGGGTCAGGAAGATCCCCTGAGGAAATGGCTACCCACTTACCTGGAGAATTCCATGGATAGAGGAGTCTGGCAGGCTACAGTCCATGGGGTCACAGTCAGGCATGACTGAGCAACTATCACACTCACATATAAAATGCTTAGGCAATAATGACTTACATTTGCTTGGTATTCTTTACTAACAAGTTTCCAAACTTTATGTAGATCTCTGGGACTTTATTTTTTTAATAACAATGGTACTATAATTTAATCATATTGTTGCAAATAATTATAGTTCTTCTCTTTTACTGCTCATTCTAGGGTTTTTTGTTTTTTTTTTTGGTATAATAGCCATCCAGAAATTTATTGGCTTCAAAGTACAATCACATATGAACTAATCTTTCTGTGGGTCAATAACAGGCTGAGCTCCAAGAGGCAGTACTTAACTCTTAAGTACTTAACTTCACAGATTTCACAGTGTGCACACACACAAATGCAGCTGCAGCTTTATTTGGAGTGTGTATGTTCTAGTGGCGTGCCTTACTTGTATGTTGATGGTACTGGTAGCTAGTAGGTGATCGCAGTCAGCTCAGGGTGACAGAGATAACTAGAACTCATGTCTCCAGCAGGTTAGCCTGGGCTTAAACACAGTGACAGTTACAGGTTTCTACAGGAAGCAACTTTAAGTTTCTGCTTACATCACATTTGCTATCATCTTATTGGCTAAAGCACATGGCTCAGAATCATGTAAAATTACTAAACAGGACATGATTTTAAGGAAGAATAAACAAAATTAGGGACCATTACTGATAAAATGTACCATACTCTTCAAATTTACTTCATATATACCACGATTTACATATTCATTACCCTGTTGACATATATTTAGAGGGGTTTCTGGATTTGTTGCTATGAATGCCATAATTAGAAATGCTTTTATGTATGTCTCCTGTTCATAGGCACAATAAATTCTTAGATCTCTAACTAAGAGGGGAATTGCCAGAGAAGTATGCAAATGGTCAGATGTATGAGATAATACTATCTCTTCCCCCAAGTATGCTCTCACTGGCAATGCGCAGGACAGAAATTGAAACACATCATCACCGACAGCCACTGCAGTTGAAAAAAATAAGATTATTTTGTCTTCAATATTTAAAAATAACAATTAAATTATAACATAAAAGGATAATTTCACTTATACAAGGAACAGGCTTTGTAAAACAGAGGATATGAATGTTAAAGTATATAATTGTTTGCTCAGTTATTATTTATTCATTCACAAAGATCTATTAAGTATCTAACAGAACACTGGACAAAGGTATATATTTTTTAAAAAGAAAAGTTCCTTGCCTTCAAGAATGTAATGGTTAATTTTATGTGTCAATTTGGCCATAGGACACCTAGATTAAATATTATTTCTAGGGTGTGTCTATGAGGGTGTATCCAGGTGAGATTAGCAATTGAATATGTAATTTCAGTAAAGCAGATTTCCTCCCCTATGTGGAGTGGGCATCACCCACTCCACTGAGGGCCTGAATAGAACAAAAACTGGAAGAATGAAGAATTCATCCTTTTTGCTTCCTGTTTGCTGATTGAGTTGGAACACCTCACATTAAAGTCTCTAGCCCTCAGAAAGGGTTATTTTTAGAACCACTTTGACAACTGTTTTATTCATGCTATTTCCAGGAGTGGGAATTGCACCACCTTTCCTGAGTCTCCAGCTTGCAGATAGCAGATAGCAAGACTTCTTAGCTTCCATAGTCACATGAGCCGAAGCCTCATAATAAATCTCCATACTATGAGTTCTGTTTCTTTGGAGAAACCTGACTAATGTAAAGAGCTTGTGGATTTAAGCATTTTGAAAAACTAAACATTGACAGCAACAGCTGACACTTACACAGAACTTTCTATATATCAGATGTATATTACAAATAGGTACACACAGACATATCCACACTCAGGTATTGTACCTGAATATCAAAGATCTAATATATACAGTAAAGAGACTAATGAAAAGAGAAATTCTTATAAATTAAGGTCAGAATGATACATTTTATAAAGCAACATAAGTATGATAAGAATTAAGGAAAATGTCCTGTGCTTAGAAGATAGAATTAGGATATAAACGGGAAAAAAAAAAAAAAAGAGCTGGAGACAAAATGGAGAATAATTACCAGGTAAGTTCAAAGAAAGACTCATTGAAACATTCCTTGTAAATTATCTCTATTTTGATTATCTGATGATTCTTGTTCTGTCACATGGATTACCGAGCTAGAGGGGGAAAAAAAGAAATACCAGACACTTAAATTATAACCCAGGAAAAAGGTCAAAGAAATGCTAGCTAACACTTTACTTCTTAGGGTAGATGAAACATAAAAAGAACTAAAAGCTCAAAAACAGAAAAATGAGCCTTTGCCATGTAAGGGACAAAGTTAAATGGGTGTCCAGAGGAATAATTTAAAATGCCTTTCTTTTATCAAGCACAAAGAAAATTTCAGAAATAAAGCTTAATAATACAAATAGAAAACAGCCATCAGCATGACTCAGTGTTCATTTTGTGGGCTTGCTTCATCTGTTGTTATGATTTCCAATCAGTTATAGCGTTAAATATCATCCAACAGATGAGAATTCAGTGGAACAATTCCAGCTAACTTGAAATTAGTCATGATAATGAAGAGAAAGAAGCTTCTGGACAGATCCCAAGCTTCATTCATCTGTAAGTTCTAAATTTTTGAATCAAAACTTTGTAAGGGCTAAAAGCGCTTTTAAAAAGAAGCAACATAGTTTTCACAATTTAAAAAAACTTACCTATTGCTTGTATAATATAGATACAGAAGAGTAACAAAAAGTTAAATCATAGGGGTTGAGATGAGAAATGAAAGGGAAACATATCTGAATATCTGTGCAGTAACTAAATATCTAATTTTTCCATATAATGCTTGCACTAGTCAATGTAAGACAGCTTCACCAACAAAACAACTCTGCTCACAATCTCAGTGGCTTAAAACTATAAAAGCTTATTCTCATGTTACATGTCTACAAAGCCTTTGACTGTGTGGATCACAATAAACTGTGGAAAATTCTGAAAAAGATGGGAATACCAGACCACCTATCCTGCCTTTTGAGAAATCTGTATGCAAGTCAGGAAGCAACAGTTAGAACTGGACATGGAACAACAGACTGGTTCCAAATAGGAAAAGGAGTACGTCAAGGCTGTATATTGTCACCCTGCTTATTTAACTTATATGCAGAGTACATCATGAGAAACGCTGGACTGGAAGAAGCACAAGCTGGAATCAAGATGGCCGGGAGAAATATCAATAACCTCAGATATGCAGATGACACCACCCTTATGGCAGAAAGTGAAGAGGAACTCAAAAGCCTCTTGATGAAAGTGAAAGAGGAGAGCGAAAAAGTTGGCTTAAAGCTCAACATTCAGAAAACGAAGATCATGGCATCTGGTCCCATCACTTCATGGGAAATAGATTGGGAAACAGTGTCAGACTTTATTTTTTGGGGCTCCAAAATCACTGCAGATGGTGACTGCAGCCATGAAGTTAAAAGACACTTACTCCTTGGAAGAAAAGTTATGCCCAACCTAGATAGCATATTCAAAAGCAGAGACATTACTTTGCTGACTAAGGTCCGTCTAGTCAAGGCTGTGGTTTTTCCTGTGGTCATGTATGGATGTGAGAGTTGGACTGTGAAGAAGGCTGAGTGCTGAAGAATTGATGCTTTTGAACTGTGGTGTTGGAGAAGACACTTGAGAGTCCCGTGGACTGCAAAGAGATCCAACCAGTCCATTCTGAAGGAGATCAGCCCTGGGATTTCTTTGGAAGGAATGATGCTAAAGCTGAAACTCCAGTACTTTGGTCACCTCATGCGAAGAGTTGACTCATTGGAAGACTCTGATGCTGGGAGGGATTGGGGGCAGGAGGAGAAGGGGACGACTGAAGATGAGATGGCTGGATGGCATCACGGACTCGATGGATGTGAGTCTGAGTGAACTCTGAGAGATGGTGATGGACAGGGAGGCCTGGCGTGCTGCGATTCATGGGGTCGCAAAGAGTCGGACACAACTGAGCGACTGAAATGAACTGATGCGGTCGCAAAGAGTCGGACATCACTAAGTGACTTCACTTTCACTTTTCACTTTCATGCTTGGAGAAGAAAATGGCAACCCACTCCAGTGTTCTTGCCTGGAGAATCCCAGGGACGGGGGAGCCTGTTGGGCTGCCCTCTATGGGGTCACACAGAGTCCGACACGACTGAATCGACTTAGCAGCATCAGCAGAAGGATATGGCAACCAGTATTGGCCAATATGCTCCAGTATCTTGCCTGGAGAAACCCCCTGACAGAGAAGTCTGGCAGGCCACAGTCTACAGAGTTGCAAAGAGTTGGACATGACTGAAGCAACCCTGCATACGTAGACGCAAGACATTTTTTGCTTATGGCAGCTCTGCCCTAGTGAGGGTTGAGCGTGACGGTGGCGCAGCTGCTTGGTTTGTGGAGATCCTGGCAGCGCCAAGTGTGCAGGGACACAGACTGCCTCCGCCACAGGAGTTATGGCCCTATCCAAGTATTTTCTTGAGCCTCCTGTAGCTGGTGAGCAAACCTCTATGGCCAGTCTTTCTCCATAGCTCTGCCCATTCAGGCACTTGGAGGGCTCCCTTGCCTGCAGTCCTTCTCTGTTATTCCGCGTGTCAGGCACATAGAGGGGCTCCCTTGACTGGGGTCCTACTCTGTGGATCAGCACAACAGGCACTTAAAGGGGCACCCTGGGTGGGGTCCTACTCTGTAGTCCAGTGCTACAGGCATTTGATGGGCCAGCCTCTCTCTCGTTCAACTACTGATACTGGCGTGTGGGGAGAGGCTACAATGATGGGTGATGGCTCCACTCCCTACTAGTGACTCAGCAGTATCCTCTTGCTTCCATGGCTGCCTGGCTTTCCTCCACAGGCATTTCCCACCACAATCTCCTCCCCAACATCCCCTTGATCTGTCTCACCGCAGTCAACAACAGCCCTCATCCTGAGATTGCTCCACAATCCCTAACACTAGCTCCCAGCCACTGCACCTTCTTGGAGACCTGCTTCCCTGTCAGGGGTATAGTTTCAGCAAGGACTGTCTGATTCTCATTCCATTTAGACTGCCACAGATCAGCTGTTTCACTCTCAGCTTTAAATGTTTCTCCTCTGTCTCAGACAATTGCCCCGATGCAGGGATCAGACCGCTGCTTCAGTTCCCCCACCCACCCAGGGCAGATCCAGCCCCGCTAACACCCCTGTTTTTCCCCCTAGTTCTTTGGACCTACCGAGTTTTGCATGGCTGGTTCTATATATTCTTTTCTGCTGGTCAGGTACTCCTGTCTGCTCTCAGCTGGTGTTCTGCATGCATTTCTATGTCTGAAGGTGTATTCTTGATGTATCTGTAGAGACAGATGTACTATACACCCACCTACTCCTCTGCCATCTTTAGGCCTTCTACCTTTACAGAAAGAAAAGTAAAGTCACTTAGTCGTGTCCGACTCTTTGTGACTCCATGGACTATAGCCTACCAGGCTCCTCCATCCATGGGATTCTCCATGCAAGAATACTGGACTGGGTTGCCATTTCCTTTTCCAGGATATCTTCCCAAGCCAGGGATTGAACCCAGGTCTCCCACATTACAGGCAGATGCTTTACCGTCTGAGCCACCACTTATAGTTAAATACAAACTGTTTAGTGTAGCCAACAATGCCCTGCATAATCTCCTTCTTACCTATCTCTTCATTTTCATCGTGCTATTCTTACCTGTGTTCACCTGGCTTTGACTGCGCTACCTTCCTTGGTGTTTATAAGATATCACGAACTGTCTCCTAACTCAGGGATGTTGCTCATGTTACGTCCTTCATCTCGAAAACTGTTCTGCCTAAGTCATCCCTGACCGACTTCTTATCTCAGCTTTCATGTCTCAAACTAACTGTGGCTATTTTCCCTGAAAAACATATCTAAAATTAAAGCCCTCATTATTTTCTGTCAAAGCACCACTTTAATTTCCTTCATGGCATTTATCATATCTATAACCATTTTGTTAATTTATTATTTGTCCATTGCTTCTCTTCCAATGCATTACATAGTCTACAAAGTCAAAGACCATGCTTTTCAACATTATGGCTTCAGCACTTGATACTGTCCCCAGATCATGGGATATGCTCAATAATAATTGCTAAACCATCTGCCTGATAATTCACATTTGAAAAATCTACATTAGTTTCTACTATGTTCTAAGTGCTCGACATAGAGAAAATGAACAATGTAGTTTTTAAGAACAGGCATTCTTATACAGAAGTAGGCAAAGGATTACAAAATTATGTGGGAAATGCCATAAAGAGGCATTGGTAGGAAAAGGACAATTTGGTCTTCCTAAAGGAGGCAAGCTCCAAAATCACTTCAGATGGTGATTGCAGCCGTGAAATTGGAAGACACCTACTCCTTGGAAGGAAAGTTATGACCAATCTAGACAGCATATTCAAAAGCAGAGACATTACTGTGCCAACAAAGGTCCGTCTAGTCAAGGCTATGGTTTTTCCAGTGGTCATGTATGGATGTGAGAGTTATACTGAAGAAAGCTGAGTGCCCAAAAATTGATGCTTTTGAACTGTGGTGTTGGAGAAGACTCTTGAGAGTCCCTTGGACTGCAAGGAGATCCAACCAGTCCATTTTAAAGGAGATCAGTCCTGGGTGTCCTTTGGAAGGACTGATGCTAAAGCTGAAACTCTAATACGTTGGCCACCTCATGTGAAAAGTTGACTCATTGGAAAAGCCCCTGATGCTGGGAGGGGTTGGGGGCAGGAGGAGAAGGGGACGACAGAGGATGAGATGGCTGGATGGCATCACCGACTCGATGGACATGTGTTTGAGTGAACTCTGGGAGTTGGTGATGGACAGGGAGGCCTGGCGTGCTGCAATTCATGGGGTCGCAAAGAGTCAGATATGACTGAGCGACTGAACTAAACTGAACTGAAAGGAGGCAAGGAAGTCTTCATGGAGAAACTGACATTGGAATTAAATCAGAGGTTCTCAAAAGGTTCCAATTTTGCTCCCAAGGGCATTTGGTAATGTCTAGAGACATTTCAATCATCACAACTGGGGAAGAAAGAGATTGTTGTTGATACCCAGGTGGGTAAAGATCAGGAATCATCCTGCAATGTACATTACAGCAACCCCCAAAGAATGGGTTATCCAGCTCAAAACTTCAAATGGGCCAAGCTTGAGAAATTTTGAATTATATCTTCAAAAATTAATGAAGATTTCCTACTATCTAGATGGTGATAACTTTCTGTCTTCCTGAAAATATCTATTCTCTACCAGTTGCTATTTATACCCAATTCTAAAATATACATCTATTTATATCACACTCAGTTCATAATTTTCTGATATTATTACAGTATCTACAAATGTATTGAATAATTATTCCAAGTCAGGGTTTTCATGACAATCTTGTGAGAAAGGTTTTATTGTCCCCGTTTTACTGAAAAGGAAACTAAGATTCAAAGAAAATAAATAACCAACAGGGTCTTTATTCTCCTTTTGCCTGGAGAATAAAATCCAAACACCTTGTCATGTCAACTTACTGCCCAATCTGATTTCACCCTTCCTTTCCAGCTTCATTTCCCAATAGTCTTCCCAAACACAAAAGTTTAATTATGACTAGCAATTACTAATGACAAAATGCTAATTTCCAAA
Source organism: Cephalophus harveyi (assembly GCA_006410635.1). Lineage (NCBI taxonomy): Eukaryota > Metazoa > Chordata > Mammalia > Artiodactyla > Bovidae > Cephalophus > Cephalophus harveyi. Next base: position 83,326 of record SJYT01058874.1, read on the forward strand.
AATACTTTGGAAAACAACTGGACACTATCTAGCAAAACTGAGAAGACATATACCCTGTGGACAAGCAATGCAAATCCTAGATGTACCTCTCAGAGATACTCTTGCACCTCTTCACTAGGAGATGTGTACAAGAATGCTCAAATGCCATTTCTGTGCAACAGGAGAAAAGAATAGAGGGAAAGAGATAAATCAATACAAAAATCTATCAGTAAGAGACTTAGATAAATGAGTTGTGGCTTATTTATACAATGGGATAATACAGAGCAATTAAATGTTATATGCACCCAAATATACATATCAACATGGACAAAATCTCATAAATATAATATTAAGAAAAATGCAAGTAATATGAATATAAATAGCCTATAATAACATTGGTATGCAGTTCAAAACATATAAACACCTAAACAAATTATTCAGATGCCCATATTTAAGAAACAAACCTGTATGTAAAGAAAAGCAAAACAATCACAAACACCACATTCAGAATAGTGGTTATTTTTAAAGGGAAAAGAGGCCATGAGATCTAGAATCTTCAGTATATTTGGTAATATGCTACTTCTTAAGATGAAACATGGGTACACAAGTCTTCATTATAGCATTCTTTTTATTGTGTATAAGATTGGTCTATGTATACATTGTTTATTGTATGTAAGATTGGTCTATGTATACATTGTTTATATGTAGGGACTTCCCTGGTGGCCCAGTGGTTAAGACTCTGCACTTTCACTGCTGGAGTCATGGGTTCCATCCCTGATTAAGGAACTAAGATCTTACATGCAAAGTGGCACAGCCAAAGAAATAAATAAATAAACTATTATTCATATGTAGCAAATGTTTTAAACTGATACCATATATTTGCTTTTAATTTTTAGAAATCTATTTATTTTTATCCTTTTTAATTGAAGGATAATTGGTTTACAATATTGTGCTGGTTTCTACCATACATCAACATGAATCAGCTGTAGGTATATATATGTCCCCTCCCTCTTGAACCCCTCTCCCACCTTCCACACCATCCCACCCCTCTAGGGTATTACAGAGCCCCAGTTTGAGTTCCCTGGGTCATACAGCAAATTCCCATTGGCTATTTATTTTACATATGTAAACTTATACCATTTTCTTTTAATTTAGTTCTTGTGGTTCCTTTTGCCTAAAATGACCTGCTTTCTTTTCCACTTAGTGGAAACATTTTAAAAAGAACTACTGAAGTTCAGAGGGGGAAGTTTAATTCAGGACAGGTAACAAAGAAAGGTCACAAAGCGGAAGTGACATTTGAACTACCCTTTAAATTTTGAGAAGTGTAAACAGAGTCAAAAAAAGATTATTCAGGGCAGAGGAAACAGCTTGAACTAAAACACAGTGAATAATAAAAAGCTCAAAGAATCCAGTATGGCTGAAGAGAAGAGTTAGAACAGAAAAGTATGAGTTAGAAATTTAGAGAGATAGAAACATTTCAAATGTCATCCCAATATCCTAATATGAGACTTTTATCCTAATAAGAGAGTTACTAAGATTTGTACTGTTAAAAAAAGAAAAAAAGATGTTTTGGGAAAAGAACCATGAGAAAAGAACAAAGGATAGATTGGAATGGAGAGTAGGAAAAACAATTTAGAGGCTATGGAAAGAGACAGAAAGATCAGGACTAAGAAAGTAGCTTGATCAGACTAATTAAGCATCTGTTTAATCTCGCCTATCTTTGGTATTATTAAGTATGGGTTAGTTACCAAATCCCAGAGCTGCAGATTAACTTGAGATAGAACATGCTCATTTACCAGTAGCATGAAAAATACATGGGGATTTTTAAAGGAGTTATCTTTAAATTTCTAAAAATAAAGTATAATAGCTTTAGAAATTAACCACAATATTTCCCTTTAGCTGAAGATATTCTATGAAATGAAATGAGTCACACTAACAAATTACATAAACTCAGGTCAACAGGATGCCAAGTTGACTGTTCAGTTATACCACTCAAAAACTTTATTTGCTGGAAAGAATAAGCACAGATTCTCAAGATGCTTAAATAATTTCTAGGAAGCTGTTCCTTGATTCCTTGGCAGACCTCAGAGTTGAAAGGGTCAAAGACATTCAAAACTGGAAAGGATACTAGAGATTATCTAGTTCAACACTTTCCTTGTACTGATGATGAGGCTAAAGCTCAGTGGGGGAGGGGTACTTATCCAAGGTTGCAGGACAAGTTATTTGATTCACTCACTAAAATAAATATTCATTGAACTCCTACCTCGTGTGATGTACTGCTTTGGTATCTGAACCAGGAATAGAATCCTGATCTCCAGAACCCTGGCTTTGGGCTCTTGTGCAACAATGTGTGCAGTCAAGCTTTAATATCAAATTAATTCACCGGGGACCAATTTCAGCTCATATATCTGTAACTGAGGTCCTTGTCTATCAGTTGTGGAATCCTGGGCCCTTATCTAGACCTACTAAGTCAGAATCTCTTGGGGAAGGGTTATGAAAACTGTATTTATTCATTTCCTAGTTCTCACTAATATGAAATTTGAGAAGCACAATCTTGAGGGAATGGAAAGGGAAAAGCAAGGATTTAAATTTTTAATTGAATTTAGAAAGGCAAATGGGCTTCCCTGGTGACTCAGTGGTAAAGCATCTGCCTGCCAATGCAGAAGACGGGGTTCGATCTCTGGATCGGAAAGATCTCTTGGAGAAATGGCAACCTACTCCAGTATTCTTGCCTGGGAAATCTCATGAATGGAGGACTTGGTGGGCTACAGTCCTTAGGGTGACAAAAGAATTGGAAACAACTTTAGCGACTGAACAGCAACAACAGGAAGGCAAATAGCTAATACAAGTCAACATATTCCCAGAAGAAGGAAAGAAACTGGTCCTTGAGTCTGGATTTATAACATGTCAGAGTCTCAGAAACTGATTAACCATTTACCAATAAAGTATACTTCACTGTTGTTCTAAGCACTTTTACATTTATCTACAATTACCTCCTCTTTTTTCCTATCAGAAGAACATAGTTCAGGATGGTTAAGTGGCTTACAGGAGGTCATAGAGCTAAGAAGCAAGGGCAAAATTTTTTTCCACTACACCACAATTCCCTCACCTGTCAAATATAGGAACTACTTGATGAAATTTAAAATTCTCTTGATGGTGTATGAAAAATCAGACAGTGTTTCTCTGTGTTTTAATTCATTGCAGACTCAATGCCAATGTTTCCTTTAAGGAAGCAGAGGGGAAAATAAAGGCCAAATATCTCTCATCAGGATGAGACCCAGAAACTGCCTTAGAGAAGAATATCCTATGGCAGTCAAATATTTGGATCCACCATACTATTCTTACAAATATTGAACTGTGTTGGTTGGTCACCAATTCCTAACTTCACCATCTGCAACTGAGTCCTGGCCTGTCACTATCGTATCCAAGTGAGTGGATCGAGTTCTGGGTTCCAGATTCTCCCAGTTATTAAATTCCACTGAAGTTAACCAGGTTTAGCAACTGAACAACAAGTCTGTGTTATATAGCTGGCAAGTAGCAAAGCCATGACCATATCCAAGCTTCCTGATGCAAACACTAGAACACTGTACATTAAACTTCCCTCAAATGCACTTAAGTTAGGGAAAGAACATGGAAAATAATATGCTCAGAATCCAATCCATCACAATATTGAAGTACACAGAAAGTCGGTTTTGTATTAATACGATTGCTTGAGGCTAAAATGTTACCAGCCTCTTTTCCTCTATGTACCACTTCTTTGCGCCACATCAGCTCATCTGCTAGAACAATAACCCATTCACTGTATGACGCAGCCAAGTTCAATGCTCCAGAACATATGGCCAGGAGATTTGAATGAGGTTATATAATTGATGGAAGAAGAAAAACAAGGAATGAAGTAACAGTGAAATGAGTAAGATCGCTGGGTGGATCTGGACAGGAATCACGAAAGAAAAGATTTTGTTCATGGGATTGGAAGAACTGTGGTAAAATAAGTGTTCCTCCAAGGGTAGCTGGGGTTCCCAAACTAGTTTTGGCTGAGCCAAGTTGACATGTTACATTTTACCAGAGAAGCAGAAACAAACAACATTGAAGGCAATGATACATATGGAGGCTTCTATCCAACCCTTGCCTTTTTTTTTCTTTGGAAAAATTATAAGGAGACAAGAAACCTATGGAAGCCAGTCATTCTGTCCCCTTACTTGGAGACACACTCGTCTCCATTTAGCTCTTCAGAGACATGTGGAACCTTTGAGTAGGAAAGGTCTTAAAGGTCATCCCTTGTAACTCCTTCAGGTTACAGATGATGCAACTGATGCACAGAAAGAATAAATGACGTGCCCAAGGTCACACAGTGAGTCACTATCCAAGCGGGAGCATAAGCGCCCATTGTACTCTGCCTTCCTCTTGCGTGCTTAGTCACTTCAATTGTGTCCGACTCTCTGCGACTCTCTGGACCATGGCCTGCCAGGCTCCTCTGTCCATGGGATTCTCCAGGCAAGAATACTGGAGTGGGTTGCCATTTCCTTCTCCTTGCCTGGAAAATCCCATGGACGGAGGAGCCTGGCAGGCTGCAGTCCACGGGGTCACACAGAGTCGGACACGACTGAAGCAACTTAGCAGCAGTAGCAGCAGCCTTTCTCTTAGAAGTTATATAACTGAAGTTTTTCTTGTTATTATTTCACATTTTATTCGTATGGTACAGAACTTGATCATTTATGAGCTAGAAAAATTGAAAGCAAGATACTAAGATGATTTTTGTGTTCTTAGCATTCCGGACAATTTTTGGCAAGAGGAGGTGGTGAAAAATTTTATATATCCCATTGGCTACAGTAACTGTATTTCTATCTTCATTTTATTTAGAGTATAAAATAACAAACTGGTCAACAGTTAATCAAATGTAGGATTAGTCCTTAAATTAAAGGTGGGTTAGACCAAATCACTCTAAGATTCCGAAAAGTATTTGAGGCTCTATGATCCAAATAGAGTGGAAATAGGCCTTGAACTCCAAGTCCAGAAATGTCAGTTAAAATTCTAAACCCATTCTACAACCTTAGACAAATTAATCTTTCTGAGTTTCAGTTCCTTTATTCATATGAAAATATTAATAATCTCTAAGCTTCAGATTTATAAGGAAAATGCAAAATTGTGTATTTAGCCACAGTTTACATTCTATATTATTAATATCAGCCTCTAATTACGGAAATTCCAGGTGTTCTATATGTGTGTGTTTGTATGTATATACATGTATATGTATAGGGAGGCACAAATGTATGTATGTCCATGCATGGATGAATGAATGGTGTGTATGTACGTGTGTATCTATGCACATTTCTAGTTTAGCTGTCTGTGCCCAGTTTGACTCAGTTGTAGCCTGTTACCACAAGAGCACTCCTCCAGGATGTACCATACCTGTTCTAATTTTACTTCCTATGAAAATTCACCTCTTCCCACGTCCTCCTGCCTATATCTGCCAAGGTTCACACATCTGACATTCATGCCCTTGCACCTACTATAGGTGGCAAGGCTTAGGATTCTACTTTTTCAATATTCTGACTTGTGATTTATGTTTCAATTTACCTTTTAAAATGAACAGATATGTTTTCCTTTTGTTTTTATTTTTCCTAGATCTTCCAGTATTTTCTGTAGTAAATATGTGTGCATCTTTCCCTTATGGGATTCAAGGTCCAGTCCTAAATATAAAGCCTGTGAATTAGAAGTCTTTGAACTGAGGATGTGGTTATTTTACTGTCTTTAATTTATAGGCAGGCAGGAATAATCAGCTATAATCTTATGGGTGTATACAATGTCTCGCACAAGTTAGGAGTTCAAGTCTTGATGACGTGACATTTTCATGCAGAAGTATTGTCATTGAAAGTAAAATTTAAAACTGGCAAACTTTAAAAAGGGCAAAATTCCTCAAATTACTATCTGACTGTGTGGATCACAATACACTGGAAAATTCTGAAAGAGATAGAATACCAGACCACCTGACCTGCCTCTTGAGAAACCTGTATGCAGGTCAGGAAGCAACAGTTAGATCTGGACATGGAACAACAGACTGGTTCCAAATAGGAAAAGGAGTACATTAAGGCTGTATATTGTCACCCTGCTTATTTAACTTATACACAGAGTACATCATGAGAAACGCTGGGCTGGAAGAAGCACAAGCTGGACTCAAGATTGCCGGGAAAAATATCAATAACCTCAGATATGCAGATGACACCACCCTTATGGCAGAAAGTGAGGAAGAACTAAAGAGCCTCTTGATGAAAGTGAAAGAGGAGAGTGAAAAAGTTGGCTTTAAGCTCAACATTCAGAAAACTAAGATCATGGCATCTGGTCCCATCACTTCATGGCAAAGAGATGGGAAACAGTGGGAACAATGACTGATTTTATTTTTGGGGGCTCCAAACTCATTGGAGATGGTGATTGCAGCCATGAAATTAAAAGATACTTACTCCCTGGAAGGAAAGTTATGACCAACCTAGACAGCATATTAAAAAGCAGAGACATTACTTTGTCAACAAAGGTCCATCTAATCAAAGCTGTTTTTTCCAGTGGTTATGTATGGATGTGAGAGTTGGACTGTGAAAAAAGCTGAGCACCAAAGAATTGATGCTTTTGAATGGTGGTGTTGGAGAAGACTCTTGAGAGTCTCTTGGACTGCAAGGAGATCCAACCAGATCATCCTAAAGGAGATCAGTCTTGGGTGTTCATTGGTAGGACTGATGTTGAAGCTGAAACTCCAATACTTTGGCTACCTGATGGGAAGAACTGACTAATTTGAAAAGACCCTGATGGTGGGAAAGATTGAGGGCAGGAGAAGAAGGGGATGACAGAGGATGAGATGGTTGGATGGCATCACCAACTCAATGGACATAGGTTTGGGTAGACTCCAGGAGTTGGTGATGGACAGAGAGGCCTGGCATGCTGGGTTTCATGGGGTTGCAAAGAGTCAGACACAACTGAGAGACTGAACTGGAACTATCTGGAAAGCTGTGGCAAGAAACCAGTCTGAAGATGGGTGGAAATAGGGGGAGCATTGGACAGAGTAAATTATTAGCTTCAGCAATAATATCATAACAAAAATCACCTCTTCCATGTGGACAGTGGTTTTAAATTTACAATGTTTTTTTATTTTCTGTATCTCATTTCATCCTCACAACACTGCTAGGGAGACAAGTCAGTGATATATATTTTCTCCATTTACAAACAAGTATCTAAAGTTTGGGCTTCCCTAGTGGCTTATTGGTAAAGAATCTGCCTGCCAACACAGGAGACATGGGTTTAATCCTTGGGTCAGGAAGATCCTCAGAGGATATGGCAACCCACTCCAGCATTCTGGCCTGGGAAATCCCATGGACAGAGGAGTCTGGCAGGCTACAGTCCATGGGGTTGAAAAGAGTTGGATAAGACTTAGTGAATAAACAATAACAACAAATCTAAAGTTTGGGGAGGTCAAATATATTGTCTGAGGTCTCTTGTATAGGGACTGGAGAAGTTCAGATTACAAGTTAAAGAATTTTTCTGAAACATGAATTTTATTTCCTAGAACTGAATATCAGTTGCTTCATTACTCTTTGATATTCTCAGAATACATTATTTTTTAAGTTATCAAATAATATTTTTGGATTGCACAAGTCAGAAATTTTATCTTTAACAATACCCACAATGTCTAATATGAATACTGACTCATGAGTGCATGCTCAGTTGTGTCCAACTCTTTGTGACTCCATGGACTGTAGCCAGCCAGGCTCCCCTGTACATAATATTTCCCAGGAAAGAACACTGGAGTGGGTTGCCATTTCCTACTCGAGAGGTTCCTGGCCCACAGATTGGACACATGGATCAAGCCTGTGGTTCCTACATTAGCAGCTTGCAAAACCTCGGGAACCCCTTCTTACCACAGAAACTTGATCCTTTTTTATTGGGAACCACTATGTTAATACAGTTAAGGTTAAGGCTAGGGTTTTCTTAATTACAATATCTTAATCAGAGAGGGAATCGTTATTTCACAAAACAGGAAGTCAGAGGTGGAACAGGCTTCAAGACTGGGTGACTCAGAAGCAGTTTGCATCATCCTCAGGCAGGGGATCAACCAGGTACAGCAGTCAGGTATGAAGCCAGAGAAGAAAAAGACCATGCCAACCTCAGGCATCCTTACAGGGAGAGGAACCTCTTCCAGAAGCCTCTAACAGTTGCTGCCTTGGCTTGCACTGAGTTCCGGCTACTTCTAAGAAGGTTTGGGTAGACTCCAGGAGTTGGTGATGGACAGAGAGGCCTGGCATGCTGGGTTTCATGGGGTTGCAAAGAGTCAGACACAACTGAGAGACTGAACTGGAACTATCTGGAAAGCTGTGGCAAGAAACCAGTCTGAAGATGGGTGGAAATAGGGGGAGCATTGGACAGAGTAAATTATTAGCTTCAGCAATAATATCATAACAAAAATCACCTCTTCCATGTGGACAGTGGTTTTAAATTTACAATGTTTTTTTATTTTCTGTATCTCATTTCATCCTCACAACACTGCTAGGGAGACAAGTCAGTGATATATATTTTCTCCATTTACAAACAAGTATCTAAAGTTTGGGCTTCCCTAGTGGCTTATTGGTAAAGAATCTGCCTGCCAACACAGGAGACATGGGTTTAATCCTTGGGTCAGGAAGATCCTCAGAGGATATGGCAACCCACTCCAGCATTCTGGCCTGGGAAATCCCATGGACAGAGGAGTCTGGCAGGCTACAGTCCATGGGGTTGAAAAGAGTTGGATAAGACTTAGTGAATAAACAATAACAACAAATCTAAAGTTTGGGGAGGTCAAATATATTGTCTGAGGTCTCTTGTATAGGGACTGGAGAAGTTCAGATTACAAGTTAAAGAATTTTTCTGAAACATGAATTTTATTTCCTAGAACTGAATATCAGTTGCTTCATTACTCTTTGATATTCTCAGAATACATTATTTTTTAAGTTATCAAATAATATTTTTGGATTGCACAAGTCAGAAATTTTATCTTTAACAATACCCACAATGTCTAATATGAATACTGACTCATGAGTGCATGCTCAGTTGTGTCCAACTCTTTGTGACTCCATGGACTGTAGCCAGCCAGGCTCCCCTGTACATAATATTTCCCAGGAAAGAACACTGGAGTGGGTTGCCATTTCCTACTCGAGAGGTTCCTGGCCCACAGATTGGACACATGGATCAAGCCTGTGGTTCCTACATTAGCAGCTTGCAAAACCTCGGGAACCCCTTCTTACCACAGAAACTTGATCCTTTTTTATTGGGAACCACTATGTTAATACAGTTAAGGTTAAGGCTAGGGTTTTCTTAATTACAATATCTTAATCAGAGAGGGAATCGTTATTTCACAAAACAGGAAGTCAGAGGTGGAACAGGCTTCAAGACTGGGTGACTCAGAAGCAGTTTGCATCATCCTCAGGCAGGGGATCAACCAGGTACAGCAGTCAGGTATGAAGCCAGAGAAGAAAAAGACCATGCCAACCTCAGGCATCCTTACAGGGAGAGGAACCTCTTCCAGAAGCCTCTAACAGTTGCTGCCTTGGCTTGCACTGAGTTCCGGCTACTTCTAAGCTAATCACTAATGGCTAGGAAATAGTATAATATTTCTCTCACGTCAGTAAGGCCCAGCCTAGAGCTGTGCATGAGGTCAGCTTCTCGAGAGACACAGGGCTCTCTGCGGAGATGAGTAGAGAACACAATCAGGATTCTGGTAGGAGGAGCGAGGAATACATGCTGAATAGAAAACAACATTGGTCACTAGAGGCCAATACATGGGCTTATCTCCAGTGTGGAAACAAGGCCTACTTGAAGGAAGGCTTAATAGAAGTCCTCAGATTAGATGATAGTTTTTGTTTTACAAATTCAAAGTAATTCAAATATTACTCAGCCATTAAAAGGAAGGAAATTGGGTTATTTATAGAGATGTGGATGGACCTAGCGACTGTTATACACAGCAAAGTCAGTGAGAAAGAGAAAAACAAAATATTAATGCATATATGTGGAACCTAGAAAAATGGTAGAGATGAACTTATTTGCAGGACAGCAGTAGAGATCTAGATGTATGTAGAGAACATACATATGGACATGGGAGGGAAGGGAAAAGAGCGTGGGATGAATCAGGAGATTGGGACTGATACATATACACCGCTGCTGCTGCTAAGTCGCTTCAGTCGTGTCCGATTCTGTGTGACCCCATAGACAGCAGCCTACCCGGCTCCGCTGTCCCTGGGATTCTCCAGGCAAGAATACTGGAATGGGTTGCCATTTCCTTCTCCAATGCATGCATGCTAAACCACTTCAGTCATGTCTGATTCTGTGCGACCCTATGGACAGCAGCCCACCGGGCTCCTCTGTCCATGGGATTCTCCAGGCAAGAACACTGGAGTGGATTGCCATTTCCTTCTCCAATATATATACTACCGTATACAAAATAGGTAGCTAGTGGGAACCTGCTGTATAGCACAGGGAGCTCAGTTCAGTGCTCTGTGGTGACCTAGATGGGTGAGATGGGGGGTGTGGGGTAGAAGGGAGGTCCAAGAGGGAGGGGATATATGTATACATATAGCTGATTCACTTCATTATACAGTAGAAACTAACAATATTGTAAAGCAACTATACTCCACTTTTTAAAAAATGAAAATCAATACTTCATATTTTAGAGTGACAGTACAATAAATTCATTTACATTGTTTATTAATTTGAATGACAGAAAATTATCATTTGTAAGGATGCAAGAATTACAGTAATAGCATGATAGCTTTTGTCATTCATTCACAAAGTTCATTAATCAATTTAATGAGTTGTCACTGAGCAAGTGCTGCATGCTGCATAGAGTTCTAGACAGTGAGTTTATGTGTGTGTGTATGTGTGTGCTCAGTCCTGTCTAACTCTTTGTCACCCCATGGACTGTATCCAGCCAGGTTCCTCTGTCCATGGGATTTTCCCAGCAAGAATACTGGAGTGGGTTGCCATTTCCTCCTCCAAGGGAATCTTCCCAACCCAGCGATCAAACTCATGTCTCCTGTGTCTCCTGTATTCCAGGCAGATTCTTTACCACTGAGCTATCTGATAAGCCCAGTGAGCATACCAACGTAAATTCATCAGTGTATGTGTGTTAAGGGAGGGGGTGGAGGTAGATGCAAGTTATCACAATGAAGCATTTTTCTTTTTATTCTGTACAAAGTAGAATGAGAAGATGGTTCAATACCCTGGGGTCAAGTATACCCATATATGATGAGAAATAATAAATGTAATAAATAAGCATATGCATACTTTGATCTTAGTAGCAATAGAATGGAGAATCTTTATTATTGATCCTGTTACATAGACCCTAAGTATTAAGCATGATATTCCACTTGCAAAATGAAATTGCATAAAGATATAGATAGGTAGCATGATTATTTTCCCAAGAGCAGTTCTAACAAGGCCAGCAGACTGACATCTAACTAACTATAAGATGTAATTGTTGAAGATATGACAGCCAGTTCTCTATAAAGAATCGTAATTTCAAAAGACACAGGCACCTGTATGTTCACTGCAGCACTATTCACAGCAAGGGCATATAAGCAACCTAAATGTCCATCAAAAGCAGAATGGATAAAGATGTGGTACATATATACAATGGAATATCACTCAGCCATAAAAACGAATGAAATTGGGTCATTTGTAGAGATATGGATAGACCTAGAGACTGTCATACAGAGTGAAGTCAGAAAGAGAAAAATATGATATATTAACACTTATATGTGGAATCTAGAAAAATGGTATAGATGATCTTATTTGCAAAGCAGAAATAGAGACACAAATAGGGGAGATGGCTAGGATAAATTGGGAGATTGGGATTGACATATAAACACTATTGATACTATATATAAAACAGGTAACTAATGAGAACCTAATATATAGCTCAGGGAGCCCTACTCAGTGCTCTGTGGTGACCTAAATGGGAAGAAATCCAGAAAAGAAGGGCTGTATGTATGCATATAGACAATTCACTTTGCTGTCCATCTAGTCAAGGCTATGGTTTTTCCTGTGGTCATGTATGGATGCGAGAGTTGGACTGTGAAGAAGACTGAGCGCTGAAGAATTGATGCGTTTGAACTGTGGTGTTGGAGAAGACTCTTGAGAGTCCCTTGGACTGCAAGGAGATCCAACCAGTCCATTCTAAAGGAAATCAGCCCTGGGTGTTCTTTGGAAGGAATGATGCTAAAGCTGAAACTTCAGTACTTTGGCCACCTCATGTGAAGAGTTGACTCAGTGGAAAAGACTCTGATGCTGGGAGGGATTGGGGGCAGGAGGAAAAGGGGACGACCGAGGATGAGATGGCTGGATGGCATCACCGACTCGATGGACATGAGTTTGGGTGAACTCCGGGAATTGGTGATGGACAGGGAGGCCTGGCATGCTGCGATTCATGGGGTTGCAAAGAGTCAGACACGACTGAGTGACGGAACTGAACTGAACTACTATTAGTACTATTATTATCACTACCGTTTTACTGATGTGGAAATTGAAACTCAGAGAATGAGTAATGAAATCTGTCACTACTTCTACCTTTTCCCCTTCTGTTTGCCATGCAGTAATGGGACTGCATGATATGATCTTAATTTTTTTTTTAATATTTAGTCTTAAGCTGGCTCTTTCACTCTCCTCCTTCACTCTCATTAAGAAGCTCTTTAGTTCCTCTTTGCTTTCTGCCATTAGAGTGGTATAATCCACATGCTAACGTTGTTGATGTTTCTTCTGCCTATCTTGATTCCAGCTTGTAACTCATCCAGCCAGGTATTTCTCATGATTTGCTCAGTATATGAGTTAAACAAACAGGGTGATGGCAGACAGCCCTGTCGTACTCCTTTCTCAACCTTCAACCAATCAGTTGTTCCATGCAGGGTTCTAACTGTTGCTTCTTGACTCACATACTGGTTTCTCAGGAGACAGGTAAGATGGTCTGGTATTCCCATCTCTCTAAGAGCTTTCCATAATGTCACTCCTAATTTCTTTCAGATGGCCACTAAAGTAGCAAGTTAAATAAGTTTCTCCAAATTATTTAAAGTGATAAATAATAAAGAAAGGGCCTTAAAATATTTATTAAGATGATAAATAGATGATAAAACCAGCCAGTGAATGGACCCAGTGGAATACTCCTGTGTTACTCTACTCCACCTAATGAACGCTTGTGCATTTAGTCTCTGCATGCTTAAAGCAGTGGTACTGTTGCTATAGCCATGTGTTTTCTACAACAGTAACCTTAGCCTGTGGCCCGGGAGCAGGGCAGCATTTTCCAAAGCTTAGGACCCTGTCCTGTAGTCAACTACCAGAATACTGAAATACTGGCCAGGATACTGAAGTGGGTAGCTGTTCCCTTCTCCAGGGTATCTTCCCAACACAGGGATTGAACCCAGGTCTCCTGCATTACAGGTGGATTCTTTACCAGCTGAGCCACAAGGGAAGCCCAAGAATACTGGAGTGGGTAGCCTATCCCTTCTCCAGCAGATCTTTCAGACCCAGGAAAAGTACCGGGATCTACTGCATTGCAGGCAGATTCTTTATCAGCTGAGCTACCAGGGAAGCCCTCTAGTCAACTACAAGATTTATTTGGTTTTAAATAATGTTGAATCACATAAAAGAAAAATAATTTCCTTGTCAATTAAAAAAAAATTTACTTACTTCAAAGAGAAAGTCTCAGGATGGTTCTAATATAGCCTTAGTAGCTCTGTGACTTGATAATCTCCATTTTTAAGAAAGTCACAATAAGCAGTTCTGTTTAGTTTTATTGTATTTTTATACTCATGGTCACCTTTTCTTTATGGAAAGTTGCATAAGCTTTGCAAATATCATAGTTATATGAATTTTTCTTTTAAAAATCAATCAACTGAAAAATATCAAGCAATTAATAGTATAAATGACATGACAAAAAATCATAAAAATGGTATGAGAATGATTTTAAATGATGAAATGCTTCAAGACAGATTCTGGAGTCAAATACACATATAATTCAAATGCAACTTCTAAATGTATAAGACGTGGAGTAACATATATTATTTCAGTGATTCACATTTACTACTGGCAAAATGAGAACATTTGAGGTGCCCACCCGTGGTCTGCTGTGAGGACTAACAAATTATCATTTTCAGGTTCTTACCACAGTGCCTGGCTTATGGCGAGTGATCAGCAAGTGCCAACTGCTATTTTATCAGCAATGGCAGCACCACCATCACCTTGGCTAAGGAATGTTGATATATTTTATTTTATAGAATCACAGATTATAAAAACCTAATGAATTAAAAAAACAACTCTAAAGTTTATCTATGTGAACTTTCCCCAGACCCCAACATCTGAGGGTATGGAGAAAAGAGAACCCTCCTACACTGTTGGTGGGAATGTACAATTGTTATGGAGAACAGTATGGAGGGTCCTTAAAACACTAAATTTAGAACTACCATATGATTCAGCAATTCCATATACCCACTCCTGAGCATATATCCAGAGAAAACCATAATTAGAAAAAGTATATGCACCCCAGTGTTCACTGCAGCACTCTTACAATAGCCAAGATGTGCCAACAACCTAAATGCCCATCAACAGAGGAATGGATAAGTAAGATATCAGTTCAGTTCAGTCACTCAGTCATGTCCGACTCTTTGTGACGCTATGGCCTGCAGCATGCCAGGCTTCCCTGTCCAGCACCAACTCCTGGAGCTTACTCAAACTCACGTCCATCGAGTTGGTGATGCCACCCAACCATCTCATGATCTGTCATCCCCTTCTCCTCCTGCCTTCAATCTTTCCTACCATCAGGGTTTTTTCAACGACTCAGTTCTTCCCATTAGGTAGCTAAAGTATTGGAGTTAGCTTCAGCATCAGTCCTTCCAATGAATATTCAGGACTGATTTCGTTTAGGATTGACTGGTTTAATATCCTTGCAGTCCAAGGGAATCTCAAGAGTCTTCCCCAACACCACAGTTCAAACACATCAATTCTTTGACACTCAACTTTCTTTATGGTCCAACTCACACATCCATACATGACTACTGGAAAAACCATAGCTTTGACTAGATGGACCTTTATTGGCAAAGTAATGTCTCTGCTTTTTAATATGCTGTCTAGGCCAGTCATAGCTTTTTCTTCCAAAGAGCAAGCATCTTTTAATTTCATGGCTGCAGTCACCATCTGCAGTGAGTTTGGAGCCCAAAAATCTTTCACTGTTTCCATTGTTTTCCCATCTATTTGCCATGAAGTGATGGGACTGGATGCCAAGATCTTAGTTTTCTGAATGTGGACTTTTAAGCTTTACTGGTTGGGGCATAGACTTGGATTACTGTGATACTGAATGATTTGCCTTGGAAACAAACAGAGATAATTCTGTCATTTTTGAGATTGCATCCAATACTGCATTTTGGACTCTTTTGTTGACTATGATGGCTAATCCATTTCTTCTAAGGGATTCTTGCCCACAGAGTAGATATAAAGGTCATCAGAGTTAAATTCACCTATTCCAGTCCATTTTAGTTCACTGATTCCTAAAATGTTGATGTTCACTCTTGCCATCTCCTGTTTGATCACTTCCAATTTGCCTTGATTCATGGACCTAACATTCCAGGTTCCTAAGGAAGATATGGTACATATATATGCAGTAGAATATTACTTAGCCATAAAAAGAATGAAATAATTCCATTTGGAGAAATGTGGATGGACCTAGGGATTGTCACACCAAGTGAAGTAAGTCAGAGAAAGATATCATACTTCACATATCACTTATATGTGAAATCTAATAAAAATAATATAAGTAAACTTATTTACAAGCTGAAAGAAAGAAACAGATCTTGAAATGAAACTTACAGTTACCAAAGAGGAAAAGAAATATGAGGAAAGAGATAAATTAGGAGATTGGTATTAACATATACATACTACTATATATAAAATGGATAACTAACAAAGACCTGCTATATATCACAGGGAACTCTACACAATATTCTGTAATTACCTATATGGGAAAATAGTCTAAAAAAGAATGAATGTATGTATAAAACTGATTCACCTAGCTGTATACCTGAAACGAACACAATACTGTAAATCAACTGTATGCCAATAAAAATTAAAATAAATAAAAATAAAAGCAACATGTTTTCCAGAATAGAATATCTCCTTTTACCCTAACCAATATATGATTACAAAAAATAAAATTTGTTTTAAAAATTTAAAAAGCAAACACTAAAAACCTCTAAAATTTATCTACTCTAACCTTCCCCAGACCCCACCCACTGAGGCTTAAGTTTCCTCTAAAGGAGTTTTTAACCTCTATGGTTTATGACTTCTAATCATTTGTTTTAAATATTGTAATGCCTTTATTCTACTCAAGTTAAAATTTAGCATACATTTTAATTATGATGTAGGCAGTAGTATAGGCAGTAGTATAAGCATTACTGACTTTGTCACTAATAGAAATCACAGCCATTTTCACATGATGGCTCTTGAAATATTTATATTCTTTGGCACTTAGAGATTTCAGTTATTAGAGCATATGGTTATGAGCATATTAAATAGAAGCAAATTTATTACTATATCTCAAATGTGTAGTGTTTTGATAACTCCATTTCAATATAATTAATTTCCTTATAATCTTATATACTTTAGGTTATGCATTTACAAGCATTCTGAGACAAAAAAACACTGGCATTATCACACTGCCTCAGCTGTCCATAGAACACACAAAAGGTTTAAACACCCCTGCTCTATCACCTAACCAAAAAAGTTTCTGTGGTCCATTTGCATACCTTGGGAGATTTCCTGGTGCGCTCTTAAAAACATAGACAACAAATTCTATGGAAAAAAACAGACTACTGTGCTAAAACAAATTTCTGAAAAAGCGTAAACTAATTCTGACACTACCTTACAAAAGTATTTGATTTACCAGCCAAGAAAAATGTTAACATTAGCTGACTTTCCAAGATTTAAATCACCTAATGAATAAAGATAGCAGGATTTCATTCTATTTTATAGCATACTCTGTCTACAAGCATTTTCTTATCTACTAAGTCACAATTAATGTTGCTTCACTGTTGCTCACACATTACTTGCCTTGCTAACAAAAAAAGCAGGGTGGGGGGAGCATCAGCTTTCAATCATTTTAACTAATCCATTTTCTCTACAAAAGACATGTAGATAATTACATCAGTTTTTTTTTTTTTTTTTTTTTCCCCAGCAAATGTTTTTATCTCTTTAAAATTACAAGGCACAGGACTTCCTTGGGAGTCCAGTGGCTAAGACTCCATATTTCCAATGCAGGCGGCCTGGACTCAATCCCTGGTCAGGGAACTAGATCCCACAAGCTGCAACTAAGAGTTCACATGCCGAAAGCAAAGATCCTGCATGCTGCATCTAAGACCAGGTGCAGCCAAATAAATAAATACTTTTTCTTTTTTTTTAATTAGGAGGCAGTTATCTAATTCATGACATAAGAAAGGACCAGAGAGTTAGGTTGGTGGTTGAGCAATGTGCAGACCCAAGGCATTCTTGCTTCCCATCTAATACTCTTTCTAGCACTCTGGGCCAGAGAAGAGAATTTCGGAAATGGTAGGTAGACAGAGAAAGAGAGAGAAAAGAATAAGGCAGCTCAGATGGTAAAGAATCCACCTGCAATGTGAAAGACCTGGGTTTGATCCCTGGGTTTGGAAGACCCCTGAAGGAGGGCATGGCGACCCACTCCAATATTCTTTGCCTGGGGAATCCCATGAACAGAGGCATCTGGTGGGCTACAGTCCATGGGGTCTCAGAGAGTCGGACATGACTGAGTGACTAAGCAGAGCACAGGCAGAAAGAGAGAGAGAAAGAATAAATTAATAATTTTACCTTTAAAAAGTGTTTCTATAGAATCACTTTTCCTGTTCCCTCCAAACACTGTGTAATGTTATCAACCATATTTTGTTAAAGAAACAAGAGACCAAAGAGGTTAAGTGGTTTGTTCAACTTCATACAGCCAAAAGGAGCAGAGACAAGGTCTGAACTCTGGACGGCTAGTTAAGAGGCTGCCTCTGGCCTTAGCTTTGTCCTGACTCAAAGCATTCCCTTACAGAGCTGATGGCACAATCTTTCTAAACGACAGATCTGACCATGCCACTTTTAGATTTATTATCTTTCAGAAACCTTTGGGAAAAAGTCAAAGGCTTAGAAATCCATCTTGGTCTGGCTATTGCTTTCTTCTGCTGTCCTAGAGCTAGCTCCACTGGTGTTTGAGAAATGACGGCTAAATACAAGTTTTCAAGTCAGTTTATAAACTGTTGGTAGCTTGATTTTGGCCTTGGAGAGAATTTTTACACCACAAAAATTGGCAAAATTTACAAATGAATGTTCTTTCTATTTGAGAACAGATTTACCAATACACTGCTGTTCCACTGCAAACATCATTTGAACACAGTCTCTTTCTCTTCTTTCCAACCATGCTGAACTACCTTTCATTCCTTAATGTGGTGGTTTGGTTGCTAAGTCGTGTCTGACTCTTGCAACCCCATAGTCTGTAGCCTGCCAGGCTCCTCTGTCCATGGGATTCTCCAGGCAAGACTACTAAAGTGGGTTGTCATTTCCTTCTCCAGGGGATATTCCCAACTCAGGAATTGAACCTGTGTCTCTTGTGTCTTCTGCATTGAAGGCAAATTCTTTACCCCCGAGCCACTGGAGAAGTCATGAAAAAAACATGACTTTCAACTTATCTATATTCAGAGGAGAAATATCAAAAACTGGGAAAATCATTCTCAAAACAAAAGAATTTAAGGAGGAAAAAAAGAGACAAAACTAGGATCTTTATTTCTGGCTCTAGCCCAAGCATAACAAACACTTATTCAGCCGGCACCTATTACCAAGAGCTTCCAGGTTTGATCTCTGTACCCTTTTCTGCTGAGCCCAGGGGACTCCTCCATGGCAGCATCACTGTCAACAATCAAAGCCAGCGTGAAAAGTGAAATTCATTTGCCAGCCCGGAGGCGGTCAGGAGACACAATGACCACTGCCTTCCTCCCAGAAGCCTTTCTGACCTACTTTCAAGTATCTCAACAGCCCCCTTTTGGTCTCAAGATTGAAACTCAGAGCAGTGAATAAGAGCAGGAAGAGGAAATGAGGAAGCTGTGTGGGAGGGCAAATTTGCAAAGAGGAGGGGAGGGAGGGCCTGCCATAATGTGCTCTCACATTCCACCTCCTCCCCTTTCCTTTCTTCCCTAGAGTTTCTTCTGTTTCCTTCTTACTAATTCTCTCCGTGATTGCTCTCCCTCATGCCCATCTCATTCCAGCTTCTCATTCCTTCTCTGTTCCCTTTTCTGACCTTCCGTCTCCCTTTCTCCTCTGCCAACCTCTTTCTTTCCCAACTTCCTCCTTACATTTCCTCCTGCCTTGTAAATTGTTCCACCATCTCTCTCTGAGTTTGTTTTCTTCTGTCTCATTCCCCACTCCCTCTCTCAACTAGATTCCAGAAGAATTATCTTTATCTTGAACACTATTTTCCTCCTCTTTCCCTGGTCCTACTTCTCTTTATCCTTCAAATATCACCTTCTGTATCCTTTACTTCCTGACACACATCACCTTCAATTTTTTTTAATTGAAAAAATTTAGAGCACTTTCCCCCTGAAGAGACCTTTCAAATAAATAGCAAAATGATTTATTTAATCTAAAGGCAATAGCTTAAAAAAAAAATTCTATCACATACATAGTAATGAAATCCTACAAATTATTCTGCAGCTGGCTTTATAAATTTGTCATAACTTCTAAATGGATAATCTTATCAAACCTAGTTCTTTTTAAATTAAAGCCTAACAAGAAATGACACACACACAAAAATTAATCTTGTCATGTGTTGAACATCTACTATGTATACATTGCTCAATATATTACTCAAGTTCTAAAGCCTTTGATTTTTCCTATCTATCTTTACACATAATCTGATTTCTAAAGATATTTCATGGGAAACATTGTTTTTAAATGAGCACAGGCTAATTAGAGCATGGACACTTTTACTATCTTTTAATGAACCTTGAATACCTGCTGGTCTTGGGTGGAAAAATTATGTGTGACCTTGTAGAGGCCTCTGAGTGACTTTCTTAAGATTGTCCGTACCTTACCTCTCATCAGTGTAGAAACATAAAAATTTATGCTAAAAAAGAGTGGAATGACCTTTCTTTAAAAACAGAACATAAAAGCAGAGGCAAGGCATTCTGCAGAGGGTGGAGAAGCCTGGTTAACCTCCTTATAGTAGAGAAGCATCTCAAAATCTGTCATCCCAGTGGCTGATCAAGTTCAAAAACAAGCTTGGAACTAACATACAAAAGAAATTCAGCAAATCTCTTTAAGAAAATCCCTAATTACCAGACCAGAAAAAATGGAAACATACTACAGAGTGTTCTTCTTATTTCTACCACAAAATTACTATAGAAGAGCAGTTAGGGAATATTAAGTTCAAATCCACCATTTTACCAGGAGTCACTTGGTTACAATTAAGAATATGAACATTCTTTGGCATTGTCTTTTTTTGGGATTGGTATGAAAATGGACCTTTTCCAGTCCTGTGGCCACTGCTGAGTTTTCCAAATTTGCTGGCATGTTGAGTGCAGCACTTTCAGAGCATCATCTTTTAGGATTTGAAAGAGCTCAACTGGAATGCTATCACCTCCACTAGCACTTCATTTGTAGTGATCCTTCCTAAGGCCCACTTGACTTCACGTTCCAGGATGTCTGGCTGAAGGTGAGTGATCATACCATAATGATTATCTGGGTCATGAAGATCTTTTTGTGTAGTTCTTCTGTGTATTCTTGCCATCTCTTCTTAATATTTTCTGCTTCTGTTAGGTCCATACCATTTCTTTCCTTTATTGTGCCCATCTTTGCATGAAATGTTCCCTTGCTATCTCTAATTTTCTTGAAGAGATCTCTAGTGTTTCCCATCCTATTGTTTCCCTCTATTGTTTAGCATTGATCACTGAGGAAGGATTCTTATCTCTCCTTGTTATTCTTTGGAACTCTGCATTCAAATTGATATATCTTTCCTTTTCTCATTTGCCTTTAGCTTCTCTTCTTTTCTCAGCTATTTGTAAGGCCTCCTCAACAAACATTTGCCTTTATTTTAAATTAATTTATTTTTCATTAAAGGATAATTGCTTTACATAATTTTGTTGTTTTCTGTCAAACCTCAACATGAATCAGCCATAGGTATATATATATCCCCTCCTTTTGATCCTCCCTCCCATCTCCCTCCCCATCCCACCCCTCTAGGTTGATACAGAGTCCCTATTTCAGCTTCCTGAAAGTGAAAGTGAAGTCGCTCAGTCGTGTCCGACTCTTTGCGACCCCATGGATAGTAGCCTACCAGGCTCTGCCGTCCATGAGGTTTTCCAGGCAATAATACTGGAATGGGTTACCATTTCCTTCTCCAGGGGATCTTCCCAACCCAGGGATCGAACCTGGGTCTCCTGCATTGCAGACAGACGCTTTACCGTCTGAGCTATCAGGGAAGTATCAGCTTCCTGAGCCATACAGCAAATTCCCATTGGCTATCTATTTTCCATAAACCATTTGCCTTTTTGCATTTCTTTTCTGGGGATGGTCTTGATCACTGCCGCCTGTACAATGTCACAAACCTCCATCCATAGTTATGCAGGCATTCTGTCTATCAGATCAAATCCCTTGAATCTATTTGTTACTTCCACTGTATAATAATAGAAGGGATTTGATTTAGGTCATGCCTGAATGGTCTAGCGGTTTTCCCTACTCTCTTCAATTTAAGTCTGAATTTGGTAATAAGGAGTTCATGATCTGAGCCACAGTCAGCTCCCGGTCTTGGTTTTGCTGACTGTATAGAGCTTTTCCATCTTTGGCTGCAAAGAATATAATCAATCTGATTTCAGTATTGACCATCTGGTGATGTCCATGTGTAGAATCTTCTCTTGTGTTGTTGGGAAAGGGTGTTTGCTATGACCAGTGTGTTCTCTTGACAAAACTCTGTTAGCTTTTGCCCTGCTTAATTTTGTACCCCAAGACCAAGGTATCTCTTGATTTCTTACTTTTGCATTCCAGTTCCCTGTAATGAAAAGGACATCTAGAACTAACATAGTTCTAGAAGGTCTTGTAGGTCTTCACAGATCCATTCAACTTCAGCTTCTTCAGCATTACTGGTTGGGGCATAGACTTGGATTACAGTGATACTGAATGGGTTGCCTTGGAAACGAACTGAGATCATTCTGTCATTTTTGAGATTGCATCCAAGTACTGCATTTTGGACTCTTTTGTTGACTATGATGCTACTTCATTTCTTCCAAGGGATTCTTGCCCACAGTAGTAGATATAAAGGTCATCTGAGTTAAATTCACCCATTCCAGTCCATTTTAGTTCACTGATTCCTAAAATGTCAATGTTCACTCTTGCCATCTCCTGCTTGACCACTTCCAATTTGCCTCGATTCATGGACCTAACATTCCAGATTCCTATGCAATATTGTTCTTTACAGCACTGGACTTTACTTCTATCACCAGTCACATCCACAACTGGGTGTTGTTTTTGCTTTGGCTCCATTTCTTCATTCTTTCTGGAGTTACTTTTCCACTGTTCTCCAGTAGCATATTGGGCACCTACCTACCTAGGGAGTTCATCTTTCAGAGTCCTCTATTTTTGCCTTTTCATACTGTTCATGGGGTTCTCAAGGTAAGAATACTGAAGTGGTTTGCCATTCTCTTCTCTAGTGGACCACATTTTGTCAGAAGTCTTCATCAGGACCCGTCCTTCTTGGGTGACATTGCATGGCATGGCTCATGGTTTCATTGAATTAGACAAGGCTGTGGTCCATGTGATCATTCCAATCCCAAAGAAAGGCAGTGCCAAAGAATGTTCAAACTACCGCACATTGGACTCATTTCACACACTAGTAAATTAATGCTCAAAATCCTCCAAGCTAGGTTTCAACAGTACATGAACCATGAACTTACAGTTGTTCAAGCTATTTAGAACCATCTATTTAGAAAAGGCAGAGGAGCCAGAGACCAAATTGCCAGTACCCACTGGATCATCAAAAAGGTAAGATAGTTCCAGTAAAACATCTATTTCTGCTTCATTGACTACCCCCAAAGCCTTTGACTGTGTGGATCACAATAAACTGTGGAAAATTCTTAAAGAGATAGGAATACCATACCACCTTACCTGCCTCCTGAGAAATCTGTATGCAGGTCAAGAAGCAACAGTTAAAACTGGACATGGAACAACAGACTGGTTCCAAATCAGGAAAGGAGTTCTTCAAGGCTGTATATTTTCTCCCTGCTTATTTAATTTCTATGCAGAGTACTTCATGTGAAGTGCCGGGATGGATGAAGCACAAGCTGGCATCAAGATTGCCGGGAGAAATATCAATAACCTCAGATATGCAGATGATACCACCTGATGTCAGAAAATGAAGAAAAACTAAAGAGCCTCTTGATGAAAGTGAAAGAGGAGAGTGAAAAAGTTGGCTTAAAAGTCCACATTCAGAAAACTAAGATCATGTCATCCAGTCCAATCACTTCATGGCAATAGATGGGGAAACAATGGAAACAGTGACAGACTTTATTCTGGGGGGCTCCAAACTCACTGCAGATGGTGACTGCAGCCATGAAATTAAATGACACTTGCTCCTTGGAAGAAAAGCTATGACCAACCTAGATAGCATATGAAAAAGCAGAGACATTACATTGTCAATAAAGGTCCATCTAGTCAAAGATATGGTTTTTCCAGTAGTCATGTATGGAGGTGAGAGTGGCCTATAAAGAAAGCTAAGCACTGAAGAATTGATGCTTTTGAACAGTGGTGTTGGAGAAGACTCTTGAGAGTCCCTTGGACTGCAAGGAGATCAAACTGGTCAATCCTGAAGGAAGTCAGTCCTGAATATTCATTGGAAGGACTGATGCTAAAGCTGAAGCTCAAATACTTTGGCCATCTGATGCAAAGAACTGACTCATTGTAAAAGCCCTAATTCTGGAAAAGACTGTAGGCAGGAGGAGAAAGGGATGACAGAGGATGAGATGGTTAGATGGCATCACCAACTCAATGGACATGAGTTTGAGCAAACTCCGGAAGTTGGTGATGTCAGGGAAGCCTGGTGTGCTGCTGACCATAGCGTCACAAAGAGTTGGGCACAACTGAGTAACTGAACTGAATAACATGAACTTTAGAGATAAATAGACTTGACTTTAAATTGTCACTCTGAAACCCACTAGCTGTATCTTAAACTAATAAAATTGCCTGCATATTAGATTGCTATACATATTAAATAGATGAAGCTCATAAAGTATGGCAACATAAAAATTGTTCAATTCATATTAACTATAAGTTCTTGAGAAGGAAATGGCATTTCTTAAAATCACAAACTTATTCAAAAGCAACAATAAGACCAGATCATGATCAATCTGATTTTTATGCCAATGTCTTTGCATCCCCAGAGATCATTAAACTGTGGCCCATGGGCCAAATCTGCCCTGTTGTTTTGCAAATAAAGTTTTATTGTCACAAAGCCACACTCATTCAGCCAAGTATTGATGATGGTTAATGCTAAAATGGCAGAGCTGATTAGCTGCAAATCGCAGAGCCAAAAGTATTTACTAAAAATCCTTACCAAAAAAGTGTGTTTAATCTTGTGATTACCACACAACTTCAAGGCTAGGTCATTTAGGGAAACTAAGTAAGCTTTACTATAATTCTTCCTATATTCTTGGGTCTTAGATATATTGGTGAAATCCGACCTTCTCAAGTTTTAGTTTTGGTAGCTTAAAATGAAAACAAAACCAATTTCCATAGCAAGAGAGCGCTGTTTCCTGTAAAGAGCAGACTTCAGATTCAAAAGGATGTTCCTAGTTATTCATTCAGGTCTTCCAATTCCACTCAATTCTCAAATTTCTACCCTATTTTGCTCTCTACCAATTTGAGAATCACTGACTCAATGGACATGAGTTTGAGCAAGCTCTGGGAGATGGAGAAGAACAGGGAAGCCTGGCATGCTGCAGTCCATAGAGTTGCAAAAAGTCAGACATGAATGAGTGACGGAATAACAATAAATTTGAGAATCTTGCGTTTAAAATTGCTAGGCACTCCTATTTTCCATACAGCTATGTTTCTTCGGGGTCAAGGAGTGACGGTGCTAAATCATCTTTTGCCCCTCTGTTTGCCCACAAGAAGAACTGTTGTCCATATGGGGAAAATCTCATCATAGATCCCAAGCACAGTGTGCTTTTTTTTCCCTTAAACTAAAACTGCCCCCATGATTTACTTTATGTTGCTCAACTATTTACAATTGCAGTAAGACCACAGATTTCAAATTTTACAAAAAGGATTGTAGCCTTTATTAATTTTTTTTTTTTTTTTGGCTGCCCCCTGTGGCTTGTGGGATCTTAATCCTCAACCAGGGACTGAATCTGGGCCCTGGCATTGAAAGCACCAAGTCTTAACCACTGAACCAGCAAACAATATCTATTAATTTATTTTTAACTGCTTTGCTGGGAGAAAGAAAATCAGTGTTCACCAGTCAGAGATGAGAACCAAGGATCTTATTTGAGTTCCGCAAGATAGTAAACTTGTAGATTTACTTTCATACACAATTGTAAGTACTCTTCTGAGACTGCCCTTTTTTGAAGAGATGAGAAAAAGCTTTAATGGTCTCATAAGAAAAGGAGCCCTCATGACACTCTGAAAGGGAGAGGAAGGTGGACCACGTAACCATGAGCAGCAAAGTCCAGACAGGTACTTGGAAAGGTTGCTGACAATACACATTTGGAAGAAATGGTGACTTTATCTGGATTAAAAAAAAAAAAAAAAAGTGATCTCCAGAAGGATTACACTACAGTTAACTCTTGAACTGCCCGGGTCCACTTATATGTGGATTTTCCCCACTAAGTATGTACTATAATACTGTACAGTCTGTGCTGAGTCACTCGGTTGTGTCTGACTCTTTGATACCCCATTGACTATAGCCTGCCAGTCTCCTCTGTCCATGGGATTCTCCAGGCAAAAATACTGGAGTGGGTTGCCATGCCCTCCTCCAAGGGAACACAGTCCATGTTGGTTGAATCTCCGTATGTAGAATCATGAATACAGAAGACCAATTATAAAGTTATATGTGTGTGTGTATATATATATATATACGCGCACACAAATGGATTTTTGACTATCCAAAGGGTTGGTACCCCAGCCCCTACAGTGTTCAAGGGTTAAGTGTATTTATACAGGATACCTTTCGTTGCGACTTTAACCTCCAGGCACACACCCTTATTATTGACGAAAGACACTGTCATATATTCTGCAAGGCTGATTTCATCTTTGATTCACCAGTCTGCTGATACAGTAACATATTCATATGTATATATTCACTAGGCTATCAGTTTTATAGTGATCATATAATTGTTCATCATCCCAGTCAGATCCTTCTCTAACTCCAGAGTTCTCGTAGGGGATCAATCACCAAATCATGAAGCCTTGAGAATCTCTCCTATCTCTGATATCCAGATTCAATCAGTGACCAAATTTTTCTAGGGTTTCCTTCTGAGTTGTTTCTTAAATCTATCCCTTGATTTCTATGACAGCACTCCAGTCCAGACTATCAGTAGTTCTGATCACATTATTTCTCCTCTGTGTACAATGCCTCTTAATTCTAATCCTGTCAAAACACCACCAAACCACTGTTCCTGAAAACAACTTTGATTCGTTATGTCTCTTGCTTAAATACCTTCAATATATTAATAGCTACTTTAAAGTCCAAACTTTTAATCAGGCTTCCAAGTAACATCCTTTCTAATTCCATTTTTAGGATTTTGATTTCCTCCTTGAGTGCAAGAAGAAATTGACTGAGTTTCACATGTCTGCATGTATCAAGGAGGAAGAAATTTTCCCTTCTAGATTCTGCTGGTGGGCCTAAAAATTAAATTGATATGAGCTAGATTAAGAGAGGAAAAATCAAACAAAAGTTGAATATCACGAACATACAGGAGAGACCCAGAAAAAATGAATAACTAAGCCAAGTGGTCAAAGACCCCATCTTCAGCTAAAGACAAAAGAAGAAGTTTGAGACTTCAAAGGGGAGGAAGGTAATTCACACGGTGGTGGAAAAGTGAATATCTGATAAAAAATGTTTGCTGAGCCATGCAGAGACAACGGGACCCAGAGTGTACTCTGACCTCTAGGTCTTCCTGAGTTTCCCCCCACCACATCTAGCTTGTATTCTCTGCAAGTATTTCTGATGATAGCTCTGTTCCTGAAATAGGTGTTTTATCTAAATTCTTTAGTCAGCCAAGGGGGAAATAAAAAGAAAGAATTCCTTAGTCTCCTGTTTCTTAAAAATAAATCAGCCTGAATTAATCCCTTTACTAAAGAGACACAACTGGGGTGGCACATTTTGCTCTCCTAAAGGGACCTTTGGGGAAGATGGACACAGAAGTGAGAGAAAGCCATCTGCTTTTGGTGCTATTAGATTGTGATTTTCCTGATCAACATAACAAGTCCTGAGGGGACTTGCTCTGACACCAAACCTTGATTTGCAGTACCTGGAGGTCTGCGGTACAGGGCACAGAGTAATAGCTTTTCTCTCTTAACTGTGGAAGGTAGTTAAAGCTTAAAAGTTATCTTTGAAGCAGTTAATTTGTAAATCTTGTTGCTTCATTTATGAAACATTTTAAATTAATCAAATTTAAAAAATCATTTTGTTGGTACTTTCCTGGCAGTCCAGTGGTATTTAGCTCCTCTTCACTTTCTGCCATAAGGGTGGTGTCATCTGCATATCTGAGGTTATTGATATTTCTCCCGGCAATCTTGATTCCAGCTTGTGTTTCTTCCAGTCCAGCGTTTCTCATGATGTACTCTGCATAGTCCAGTGGTTAGGACTCCACATTTCCACCATAAGGGTAGGTTGGATCCCTGGCTGGGGAACTCAGATCCCTCAGTACATGTGGCATGGCCAAAAGTATATAAATTATTAAGAAAAATCACTTTCCCAAATGAGAAAAATGCACAGTACAAGAATTGTAGGTTTCAGTTTTATTCAGGAAACTTACTGAGGACAACAGCCTGGGAAAACAACCTCTCAGTAGCTCTGAGGGAACTGCTCCAAAGAGGCAAGGGAAGAAGACAGTTTATATATGATTTTTTGCTGGGAATACATGAACTCAAGCACACATCTTGATAAAATAAGTCTGCTGGTTACAAGGAACAGAGATCTCGATTATTGATTTTAGTGCTTTTCTATGTATGGGAAGATGCAAGAATTCAGGCCTATTAAAATCTTTCCTGAGATATACGTTTAACTATCTGAGGGGCCTGTTTTTCCAAAGTACAGAATGCCCTATCCTGTTTTCCTTCTTAAATTCCTTTTAGGGTGCTGTCCATCATTGACTGAAGTAGCTAATGACTTGAACCTTGTATAACTGGACAACGATCAACATTCTTTGTTTTACAACTTTTAAGTCGCCTCTGAAAATACTTGACATCTTTTTAAAACATAGTCAAGGCTATAAAAATTTTTAAAGTAAATTTACAAACTTAGTTTCCCTTTCAAGTATTTTAGTTGTTTAACAAATAATTTTTAAGTACTAGTGAATTTCATAAATTTAGTAAAGTTAATAAGCTTAACTATCTTAGATACTGCAATACTGAGAATAATATAACAAAATCTCAACCAGAGGGCTATGTGTAAATCGATTTAGACAAGTTAACCATTTCAAATTTATTTACAAGATTGTGATTTCAATTAATTAAACATTCTTAAGTATATGAAATTACAAATACACATACCCCATTCTTTCAAGATATAATTGGCATATTGAAACATTTCAAATGTACAGTTTTATAACTTTGGACATATATATGCATATGTAATACCACTGCCACGATCAATGAAACAAGTATGTCCATTACCCTCCAATTTTTCTAATATCTCTTTGCAAAGAATTCTCAAAGCTCAACAGTAAGAACAGTATTCCAAGCCAAAATGAAAAATGGGCAAAAGATTTGAATAGATATTGGACCAAAAAGAAACAATTAACTCATAAGCACATGGAAAGATGCTTGGCATCACTAGTAATTAGAAAAGTACAACCACAATCAGATACTTACACACCTAGCAGAATGACTATATTTAAAAAGACTGACCATACTGAGTGTTGGAGAAGACATGAAGGAATTGGACCTCTCATACACAGAGGCATTGATGCACAGTAGTACTGTAGAATGCAAGCCCACTTAAACAATAATTTGCAGTTTCTTAAATAATCAAGCTTAGACCTACTATTTAACCCAGCCATTCTGCTCCTATGTTCCCAAGACAAATTAAAGCCTATCTTTAAGTAAAGACTTGTACTGAAATGTTCAAAGCAGTTTTATTTTAATAGCCAAATACTGGGATCAACTCAAGTGTCCAAAAACAGGTGAGTAGACAAACATATAGAATTATAATATAATATATAATTATGATATAATATATAATTATATAATATATGATTATAATTATAATATATGATTATAATATAATTATAATATAATATATGATTATAATATAATTATATATAACAATATAATATATAATATTATTTTCAGTTCAACATCAGAATTATAATACAATGTAATGAAATATCAATTCTGGTTGGGACAGGAGACATTTTAAAGAAGAAGATCAACAAGAGCAAAAATATTATAAGGGATAATTCTCTGTGGCCATTCATACAGACACTCAGGAAGTAGACATCCAAGTCCTATGTCTGGTATCCACTAGTGAAACTAATTACTAAGAAATGTTTTCCCACCCACGGAGACATTTGGGGAATACAGTGCACTAGGAAACATACAATGTTAGCAACAGAAATTAATCATTAGATCTCTGCTGAGCTTCCTTCATTTCTGGTCCAACTCACTGAAATAGCACAGGCATTTGGTGAGTTATTGCTCTTGACCATGTGATATATCAAAACTCTTTCATTGTAATTGCAATACTTATTCTGTGAAAATGATTTTAATAGGCATCACATTCTCAGGAAGATGCTAGCTGAGCATTACTTAAACATGAAGTCGAAAAAACAAAAGTTTTAATCTCATTTATCATGCCTTATGGTAATTTTATACATTCTTTATGATGGGTGATTTCTTATACAAGTGTATTTTGTATTTTAGATCAATACCGTTTTCCCATATTTAATAGGGATCCACCTGCAAAGGGCACTCAAATTTCTCTCCAACTGGGAAATCATGGCACATTTAAAGTTTGTACAGATTTCCTCTTCTTAGGCTCTAAAATCACTGTGGATGGTGACTGCCACCATGAAATTAGAAGATGCCTGCTTCTTGGAAGGAAAGCTATGACAAACTTAGACGGTGTATTAAAAAAACAATGACATCATTTTGCTGACAAAGGTCCATAAAATCAAGGCTAGGGTCTTTCCAGTAGTCGTACAGATGTGAGAGTTGGACCACAGCAAAGGCTGAGCACCAAAGAATTGATGCTTTCAAACTGTGGTGTTGAAGACTGTTGAGAGTCCCTTGGACTGCAAGGAGATCAAACCAGTCAATCTTAAAGGAAAGCAATCCTGAATATTCATTGGAAGGGCTGTTGTTGAAGCTGAAACTCCCATACTTTGGTCACCTGATGTGAAGAACTGACACATTTGAAAAGACCCTGATGCTGGGAAAGATTGAAGGCAGGAGGAGAAGGGGATGACAGAGGATGAAATGGTTGGATGGCACCACTGATTCAATGGACATGAATTTGGGCAAACTCTGGGAGATAGTGGGGGACAGGGAGGCCTGGCCATGACTGTGGTCCGTGAGGTCGCAGAGTCGGCAACTACTTGGCAACTGAACGATGACAACAGTGCATCCATTGTCTCATAAAATAAAGGGTGACTGATCATTCATGAGGCAATCTACTCAGGTAAGGAAAAAGAAGAAAGCTACCACAGGGGCAAGTGGCGTGTCTGCCCCTTTAACTTCTCCTATTACGTTAGTGATCACAGAGGGGCAAGCTGTTGGGCTTTCTGCATGTGCAGCCTTTAAATCCCTAAGTCCTGGTCGCACAGGTGCTCCTTCAGGCTTATCCTGCACAGGCTCTGGGCCAACCATGGCCCTAGTCAAGAAAGTATAAGGCTGGAGGGACTTCTCTGCTTGTCCAGTGGTTAAGCATCCACCTTAAGATCTCAGATGCAGCAGGACAATTAAGCCCAAATGCCACAACCAAGCACAACTACTGAGCCCAGGCACTCTAGAGCCTGGGCTCCACAACTAGAGAAGCCAGAGAGTGCCCCAACGAAGACCCACAGGAGCCATACACACACACACACACACAAAAGACAGAGAGAGAAAGGGATAAGTATAAGGTATAAGGCTAAGTAGTCACATGAGCCCTCTTGCTTCTCCAACTCTGGCTTCCTCTCTACTGGAACCTAAGATAAAGGAAGTCTGAGCCTCCAACTGAGTTCTGCCATTGGTTGGTCTCCATGGGACTTAGGGCAATAACTCCTGCCTTTGAACTTTGCCTAGCTTTTCTACAGAATCAGAAAATTGTACTACATGGTCTTTCAGTCTCTTCTAAGCTGTAACAATTTTAGCAGTTAAGAGTAGATGTCCCAGTGAAAAATAAAAACAAGCTGGATTCAAAACTTGACTCTGCTACTTAATGCAAATGTGATGATGGGCAAATTGTTTAAAAGCTAAACAATTTAAACCTTGCTTCACACATCTTTGAGATGAGGATAACGATAGTACCGATTTCATAGGGTTACTACGTAGGTTAAAAGACACAGTGCATACACAGCCCTTAGCACAGCAGCAGGCGTGTAGTATTTGCTCAATAAATGTTAACCATTATGAATGTTACTTTCTCCAGGGTCTTACCCTCAAATGTCAATTAATATTGGGTTAGCTCTGTTTTCTGAAGCCACCCAGAAACCTGAGTATAGTTCTACACTCTGTATGCGGCCACAGCCACCTAGACACACCACAGCCCTCTTTTAAATTACCTTTGGAACTCTACTTGATTGTGTGTCTGACTCATCACAGGTGTTTCAAGTCTCAAAATCTCACCTCTTCCTGTTCTACGCTGTTTCACTGAGCGCATTAGCCTTGCTTCTGACATAAGCCCATTATGGATCCATCAGCTGGGCTCCTGGTAGTGACTTAGACTACAAGTTGATATTGCCTGTCTGACAAATTGGATTTTGTACAGAAACGGATTCTGGCAGTCACTTCAGACTGAAAGACCAGGGTTTCATTTCATGTTCCCTGAACCATGCATTCCTATTCAGTCTTTGGCATTTCAGCTCCATGCTCTTTATCCACCCACTTCCCTCTGATGCTGTGCCATCTGCCTTAGCTCACAGCCTTCTCTCTGTGTCATGGGAACCTTCCAATCAGCTCCTATGAGCACTCTCAGCAGGGCAGACTCATTATCCACTAAATCCCCAAATGTCTATTGCAAAATCCTTTCAAAAGCTACTTTCCTCTGAGAGCTTAGAATTAGCACATATCGTTTCTATATCAGTTCTATAATCAGTAACTTTGAATTCCTGACACTTCCCAGAAAAACAAATGTCGCCTATTAATGCATATATATGGAATCTAGAAAGATGGTACTGATGAGCCTATTTGCAGGGCCGCAATGCAGACACAAATATAGAGAACAAACGACTTATGGACATGGATGGGGAAGGACAGAGAGGATGGGAGGTATGGAGAGAGTAACATGGAAACATATATATTACCACATGTAAAATAGATAGCCAATGGAAATTTGCTGCGTGACTCAGGGGAATCAA
This sequence comes from Cephalophus harveyi, assembly GCA_006410635.1. Classification (NCBI taxonomy): domain Eukaryota; kingdom Metazoa; phylum Chordata; class Mammalia; order Artiodactyla; family Bovidae; genus Cephalophus; species Cephalophus harveyi. The sequence continues at coordinate 116,109 of SJYT01058874.1, forward strand.
ACATCTAGGTTGCTCTAACAACCTAGATGAGTAGCATGGGGTGGGAGGTGGGAAGAAGGTTCAAGAGGGAGGGGTCATACGTATACTTATGGCTGATTCATGTTGATGTATGGCAGAAACTAACACAATAATGCAAAGCAATTATCCTCCAATTAAAAATTTTTAAAAGAAAAAAAAATTCCTGACAGTTGCCTTGTTAGTCTTTACAAGTAAACCTCTTACTCATCATCATCAGGCAAAGCATAAAACAAATTGATGTAGCGTGCCTATTCAGAGAAAAATCGACAATAATGATGACGATTATGTTGAAAATTAGTAGGTAATACTTAGCACTTACTATTCTTCTATCTGCCAAGCTCTATGTCAAGCATCATTCCCTCATTTTTGTTTAATTCTCAAACAATGCTAGGAGGTAGCTAGCCTAATTTAAGTGTGAAGAAATAAAACAAAAGGCCGGTGAGTTAAACTAGTACTCTAGCTAGTGAATACTAGAATTCAAATACTCGTCTGTCTAAAACTAAGCAAAAGGAAGAAAACATATACACACACACCTAATTCTGACACAGGTAGATACTGCTAAGAGGTATAAGAGTATTGATAAAAGTCTGTAGGTATCTAAGGAAGAATGAAACCTCTTTCTGCTTAAGGGGAGAAAGTGGGAATGTGTACCTTTGGTATCTGAGCTTAGCTTTGAAGGATGGAGGGAAATAAAAGGACTATGAAAGGAAGAAAGAGCATGGAGACAGAAAGTCAAAGGACATATAGAGTGAACATCTCTATTTTTGACTGGAGCAAAGCTTTCACATAAATAAGTGATGAAAAATCACTTTTGAAAGAAATACTCAGACCAGGATTTTTTTTTTTTTTAAGTTGCTCAGTCATGTCCAACTCTTTGAGACCCAGGCCAGAAAACTGGAGTGGGTAGCCTACCTCTTCTCTGGGGGATCTTCCCGACCCAGGAATAGAACTGGGGTCTCCTGCATTGCAGGCGGATTCTTTACCAACTGAACTATCAGAGAAGCCCGAGACCAGGATGTGGGATACCTTTAATCTTTCATCTTTGTTCTCTTCTCCATTCCTAATGTCATCCTCTGCCCCTCACCCCAGTTTAGAACCTCATAAGTCTTACCTGAACTATTGAAATAACCTAGCTTGTTGTCTCCCAGCCTATCTTCTCCCCTCTTCAAACTACATCATTCATTCCCTAGTTGAAAACACTCCCTGAAACACAAATATGATAGTGATAATGCATTTCTTTCCTATGTAGAACTTTATTCAGAAACCGTGAGGTTCTAAACTGGGGTGAGGGGCAGGGGATGACATTAGGAATGAAGACGAGAACAAGGATGAAAGATGCTCACTTCTAATACTGTATTAAGTGTAAAAGACAGTCTTTAAAAACTTCATAATCTTCTTAGGAAGCAAGATGCATAAAAACAAAATCAAAATATTTAGAATTTGTCAATAAGTGGTACAAGAATACAGAGGAAGAATATATTAACTAAGGTTGAAACTTCTGGGGAACATTTTTAATAAAAGAGGTTAACTGAACTAAATCAGAACTTTGTCAGTGTCCATAGATCTATTTTATTATCACAGCTGGACAAGGAGAGGCTAGGGACACTGCCAAACATCTTACAAATCATAGGACAGCTTCCCCCAACTCTTCTCCAACAAAACAGTTCAGTTCAGTTCAGTCGCTCAGTCGTGTCCGACTCTTTGCGACCCCATGGACTGTAACCGACTAGGCTTCTCCATCCGTGGGATTCTCCAGGCAAGAATACTGAAGTGGATTGCCATTTCCTTCTCCAGGGGATCTTCCCGACCCAGGGATCAAACCCAGGTCTCCCACATTGGAGGCAGACACTTTAACCTCTGAGCCACCAGGGAAACCCAAAACTGTCTATAGTGTTGAGAAGGCCCACTTTAAAAGATTGTCAGGAATGTGATAAACATTGACAAAGGTGACCCTGCTTTCTCATTGTAAAATGGAGCCATTAAGAGTAATAGTATCTCCTTCATAGGGTTTATGACAAGATTAAATAAGGTGCTGGTTAAGTATTTATCACATGGTAAGTACTCAATAAATCAATACCATTTTTTTTTCAAAAATAGGAAACTGAAGGGAAAATAAATGAATTCATAATGAAAAATTTCAGCTCAAAGTCACCATCTCTGCCACCAAGTTTAAAATGTGTAACCTCAGCTCTTACCTCCCTATCGACTCCCTTCCCACCACATGCCTGCCATTTTCAGTTGATTGTCTCAACATTTTTCCAAACCAAACCTATATAAAATAGAACTCGTATCCCCTTACTAACTCCCTCCATCGTTTGTTGCAAAGACACATTCCCTTAGTCACTGAGTAAAAAAAAGACAGTAAGTGTGATTCAGGAAAACTGTTTATGAGTCCCATCTGTTACTAATATGGTGTGCGCTGTGCACTATTATGAGTCCCATCTGTTACTAATATGGTGTGCGCTGTGCACTATTATGAGTCCCATCTGTTACTAATATGGTGTGCGCTGTGCACTATTATGAGTCCCATCTGTTACTAATATGGTGTGCGCTGTGCACTATTACCAATTCTATTTCTGTTCTCAGCTTCCACTTCCCAACTGTAAAGTTGAGAATGTCACCTGAGATGATCCAACAGGCTTCTTCCAGAACCAATATTTTATTACTTGTAGTGAGATTTACTTTCTCTCTCTTCCTCTTCACCATATAAGTATTAGTCACTCCGTCATATCTGACTCTTTGCTACCCCATGGACTATAGCCTGCCAGGCTCCTCTGTCCATGGGATTCTCCAGGCAAGAATACTGAAGTGGGTAGCCATTCCTTTCTTCAGGGGATCTTCCTGACCCAGGGATTGAAACTGAGTCTCTACCATATAATGCCAACAGTAACGCCAATTCTTTTCTGGAAATGTCACTCAAATTTGTCCACTCTTCTCTAGCTTCAGTGGAAGCAGACCTAAGCATGTGTTCAATGGCTTTTAAAAGGAAATATTGCAACAAACTCCTAACCAGGTTCCCCCCTTCCTTTCTTTTCCGATCCACTCTACATGCCACATGCATCCTCCTTACACATGTGTTTTATGTGCCACACCTGCTGCAAATTCTTCAATGACTCCGACTTCATGTTTCATCACTAAAACGCTTCCCCCGGTACCCAAGGCCAGTCCCATCACCCATGACCCTCCTCCAAATACTGCTCTCTAATCCAAACATCCTTCTCTCTTCATAAACTCTAACATGACAGATACAATCCTGACAAGTTTCTTACATTGTTACAAAGCCCTCTGAAATGACTTTATGCGTATCCAACCTTCCCATGAGTTATTAGAAAAATATTAATCAAGGGCCTACTCAGACATAGCAAACATGTATAACATTATAGTGAGGAAAAAAAGACAAGACAAGAAGCTCAACTACAAATTTTAAGCTTATCCATTCCTGTGCTTTCTTGCAGAAAATTCTTGTGCATTTCTTCTCCCTCACGGAGCACTACCTATTCCTGGCGGTCACCATGGAACCTCCTGCTACCAATCAAAGAAGTAACAGGTGGGCTAGGAAGCCTGTTGTGACAAAACAGAGTAAGCTTCAAATGCAAAAGTGACCTCCCATATATGTAGATAGCAAAATTTTAAAGAAAATAACAATAAGCTCAGTTACTTGAAGTTCTATTTAGCTTATATAGCAATTGACTATATGCTAACTCATTTGATCTAGATGGGTACTCTGCAATCATTAGTAAGAGTTATTTTATAGGTGAATATTTGAGTTCAGACTTGTTAACTGGCTCATCCAAGGAACAAGATCTGGAGTAAAACTATGGTCTCTGGTCCCCAGAGCAGGACTTTTCCTCCTCAACCACTCTCACTGGCCCTGCAGTTTGTAGACCATTTACCTCCATTCAACAGTCAGACCAAGTGTGACTGTCTTCTTGAAGCCTCGGTCCTTTCTGACCCACAATCAAAAATAACTAGACTGAAACAAATGGTACCACACAAACCAATTAAATGCCTATAACATAGACAATAGATAGGAAATGGTCACCATAAAAAGAGCTCATAAAATTGATGGAAAAAAAATGAGAATCCAGTTAGCAAATACAATTCATGAAAAAGAATTACAAAGGGCTAAACAAATACAAAATAAAACATCAAACATCACTGGTAATCAAAGTGCAAATAAGAAGGGTAACTTCTCTCCATTAAGCTAGTATTCTTTACTATAGAACAAAAGGAAGAGCTGTCAAGCTTGCCATCACAATGGCAATAATGTGCTGGTGGGAGCACAAAAACTGCAGACAGTTGCAAAGAGCGTGCATCACTTTCCACATGTCTCCTCAGCTTTATGAAGTAGATACGTCTCCTCAACTCCATGAAGTGGATACCACTGTGATTCCTGTATTAGAGATGAGGGAGCTGAGGCACAGAAACTTTAAAAACTTTCCCAGATGCACATTAAATTAATAGGACCCCTCTGATGATTACTGAAATTCTATACAAGAAAATTTCAAGTATCAGAATTGGGCCTAGTATAATAACTTACTGAAATGATTCATGGACAAAATGTGTTCAAAATAGTGTTAGCATTCAGATTGTCCCTGATTTTCCCCATTGTAATGTGAATGGTAAAATGAAAGGGGGGAAACTTGGAATAGTAAGAGAGAAACTTAAATCATTACAGTTTATCTGAGTGACAGGCTATCATTCACCCCTCTGAAACAATATCAGTAATAAATTATTGACAGAAGGAAATGTTTTAGAATATTATTGTAAATGTTAAGGGAGAAAAACTAATACTAAATCATATATACTATAATGATTCCAACTTTATTTTGAAAAAGTTGTTGGTAAATATTTGAATGCAACTGCAAAGACTGGAATGCCATCCCTGGCTTGGAAAAGAGAAATGTATAACCTATAAATAAGAATATGGTAAATCTCCTTTGTAGGGGCAGCAAAAAAAGTTAATAATTTAAGAACACTAGGGAGAATCTTCTTTTTAAAAGGGACTATAATTTATATTATTATCATTGCAAAATAGTTCAGAGTTCACAAATCGGAGGTACCTAAATCTTTCTAAAATGAATCACATCCATGAAACTTTTTCAGTATTACTTGAATAAAACTAAATCTGAGCTCCTTGGCCAGGGCCCTTGCTCTTCAGGTTTGGCTGCTCTCCTTGACCCCCTGGGGTTAGGTCCAGCTGACCCTCAGAATCCAGGAAGTCAGACTAAGGTGTCCTGTTGACTCTTTAAAGTGTGAGAGTTTGGTAGAAAGAGCCTCACCCTCTGGTGCACCCAAAGGAAAACCTTCAGCCATGTCCAAACTCTGAGAATCTTCCTTCTTCCCTTGAGCCTCTATGGTCCCCTGAGATTCAAAGTTAGCTACTGTCAACCCTATTTCTCCTCTTTTACTCAAGGCCTGAACATAATCCCCATTCCTCAGAATGATCCTCATTAGGCTTGGAGACTGCATTTTACTAACGCTATACTAACGGAGCCTGGCCTGGTTCAGACCCTAAGCACAGCCATCGAGAACCAGGAAGACCCACCTTCCCAGGATGTGGTGAAGGAGTCTTAAGTCTCCACTTTCTCCTGCCCACCCTCAGGACAAATGGAGGCTATAAATCTTGGTCCTTATCCACATATCTCTACTTCACAGCTGAAAAATGGATATAATAATAGTGCTTATCTTGTTAGAAATATGCCATTAAAAAGTTTTGAGCCCATAGGTGCCAGTTCCATAAAGGGTAACTATTGTTATGTTAATGAGGAGACAATGATGACCAGGAAGAGTTTGTCAATTCCCAGTTGGAGCAAGTACAGAAATTTAGCCAGACTATACTCTTGGCTGTTTTTACCCATTATTTTATCTTCAGTACCTGTAGTATATATATAGTGAAGGCACACAGTTGACACTGGACAAATATAGATAATTGAATAAATAAATGGATTTGGCAAATACCTTCCCAGCTGCCCAGATTTTAGGTGTCTCTGAGGAGCAGTGATCTCTCACATGACTGGGTCGGGAGTGTGGGATGTCTGGGAGGAGTGTCCAGGTTTCCTAGGCACGTCCTGACCCCGTGTCTAGATGCACTTCTCCACAAGTGGCTTCCTCTTTTCCTAGATCTCTATATAGCACTAGGCAGAACTATATGTTCCAGCTAAAACTGAAATTTGTGGCAAACCCTGTCTGAAGTCCCTCCCTTGGTTTGGGCAAAACCAGTTGGCACTATTAGAACAGGAAGTCCAGCAGTGCAGACACATCCCGCCAGACCCTTGCCAACAGAGGAGAGATTATGTGAATTGCTCTGATCCAAGAAGCCACTCCCTGTGACAACCATCTGGGAAGTCCTTTAGCCTCTCTGAAAGGGATGAACCTCAATAAACTCCATGAGGCAACAGGCACAGATTCAAGTAATCAAAATCTGACGTTTGCACAGTAGAGTGCAAAAAGGGATTCCAAAACTACCTTCCCAGGCAACTTCCTTCTTCCCTAGGTCTCACCTGCCCTTCTGTTTCTTAGAGTAAGAAATTCAGTAGCACAGACTGGTCCCAGTGCACCTGCACTGGAAATACCAGAAACTTAATTTCTATTTTCTGATTCCTGGAAGATAAGCAATGCCACCTCTGCAGCATTCCCAGTTACCTACTTTGCCATATAGTTTGTTGGTATCATGGAAACAGACCTTATCTGTCAAAAGTCATGTGGCCCATTGGTTTTCAATGGTTAGTCCCTTGAACTGAATATGGAAGAGTCACCTAGGCAGCTTATTAAAAATTCAAAATTTTTTGCCCCAAACCTAGATATTCCAATTCAGTAGACCTTAAATAGAGCCCAGGTACTTCTGTCCTTCCATCCGTCCTTCCTGTTTTGTTTGTTTAGTCAGTCAGAAGATTCTGATGCTCAGACAGGGCTGAAAATCACAAATCTTCCAAATTCTAATTTCAGGCCTAATTCTTGCATCCTCCCCATGATAGTCATAGCAAATGATGATCAAATCCACGTTTGAGAACTACTAGTAATGGGAAACCTGACTTTTGGAACAAAACCATCTTTTTCTAGTTATCTAACTCATTATATAATTTTACATTTTCAGTTAAGTTTTAACCTTCTTGGGCCCTTGAGAAATAAATATAATTCCTCTTTTACATCCCAAGTTTCTTTATTTGACATGAATCTTTGTACAAAGATAAAAGGATTATTTGTAGTTCAGTCTTTCTCAAATGATGTACCCGGGGACAGTGCAGCTAGGATGTGTTCCATGAAAAAGTGGTCAAAGAAGTTTGCTGCTTATCAAAGACATAGGCTACATTCAGTGGTAGCAAATACATGCTATACACGCAGAAGAAGGGTGGTGATCCCCTCACACATGCACTGGCAGGGATTTTCAGCCTGGATGAAAGAACTTTTAACTATCATCTCTATACCCCTTAGCACTGATGTCTTTATGAAGAGGATCTAGTAATTCCTTCTTGCTCACAATACCCCCATCTCATTTGAAACCTCAAAGAAAAGGCAGGGAAAACTGAGGATTCTGTGTGTAATTCACCCCTAGTCATCAAGGGTCAGCCCTAGGTCACACCCCATCCGAAGGGTTTGTCAATTAGTCATCATCTTGAGGGAAGGGCCAGGTCTGTCTACTCCCAATATAATTCACTCAGTTCTCATCAATGGCAATAGAAGATTTCACCCTTCAATTAGTAAAGGCTCAGCAGATTTCAGATGAAAGAGAATCAGAAGTCAAGGAGGTCCACACCTACCCTTTTCCAGACGTGGGAAACTGACCTAGTTTTGCTTTGTGCTTTGTATAAAGCCTTTGCTGGCAATTAAATAAACTGTTTAAAAATCTGCACATGTTATACCAACCTGTTTCATCAACTGCTACTGTTTTCTCATACATTATTATGGTCCTACAGCAACCATACACATATTTTACATAGCTGTAATCAGTACACATATAATTTGTGCTCCTTATTTCACATACGCTGTACACATCTTTCATATTCTTATGGCATTCCTAATGATCATACAATATATATTCAGGGAATCCACATGAAGCTCCTTAATATTTCCCCAGCTTTGTAATTTGATCTTAATTGAAACATTCACTATGATAGACTGTTAAACATTTTTGTACATAAGAGTTTTTCCTTGTCTTTAATCCTTTTCTAACTGTGGATTTTTACGAGTGGGATTATTGACCCCGAAAGTTTAAATAACTTAAGGCAACTTAATCTTGTATAATGTTATACTAATTTATAACGATGCCAATAGGTATTAGAATGGATGTTTTAAAATGCACATTTCATTACAAATTTACCAATATTGTACAATATATTTTTTCTATATATTCATTTGTATATAAAAGCAGTACTTTTATA